>JANHGB010041986.1:0-26587 GCA_026283785.1 Coracopsis vasa
TGGAAAATGTAATGCTTGCTTTTCCAGTTTCAGTGTTGGTGATTATTACTTGTGAAAGACTCTTCTTTGTTTATTTCTAAGCAGAATTCTTATATTTATACACACAAATAGATGTTTGCATCATTGCTCCTTCTGCATTGCAGAATTCACCTCAAGTAAGGCAAAAACTCAACTTCTTTCTTTGCAACTACACAAACCACATAGTGCATAGCAGTTAATTTGTCTAAACCCCAGTGCAATCTCTTTAGGCCTTTTTTTCAGTCATGCTTCTCTATTTCATGAGCCTGTTACCTCCTGAAAATATACATGAGAAAACCTTTAATGGTGTTGGGTTTGTTTATTGATATGTTACTTGGTAGGAATTCTTCAGTCCAAATATTGTGGAGGATAAGCCCTGTCCTGAAGCTTGTAATATAATTCTCAGAAATCTGCTGACAGTGAGTAACAGAGGAATGTTTTGCAGGTTGTGCCTCCTTGTCCAGGATGCCTATGGTATGTTCAGTGAAGTGCAGTTGCAGCCCCTGAATTCTGCGGATGACGTTGAGCAGTATTGCAGGAGATGGGAAGGAAAATTCTGCTGCTTAGCTGGAATGAAAATTTTGCAAAGAACTACAAGAGAAAGGTGAGAACAATTCATGGGAGAACATATTGCATGCTGTGATCTGCCTTTTTATTTATTTCTGTGATCAGTATTCTTTGGAACAACTGAATCTGGCTTTGTTTGATTAAAGGTCCTCATTGCCATTTTGGGGGCATCAATAGTACTTGAGCCAATCCTACTCCAAAGTGAGCATAAATAAGCTAGCACACAAATACACGCTGAGCAGAGAAAGGAATAGTGAAGAATGACCATATGCAATATTTCATAAAACATGAGTGTTTTCTTCCTCTTCAGTAGATTCAAAGACTTACAAACATTAGTTTGCCTCCCTTTCATTGCAGAACTTTTGCTGCAGTAAGATTTTCTACAGTGCTACCCAGTATGGGTTGAAGTTTCAAGCACAGACTTTCCCTTAGTGTTCAAGAGCTTAATTCGGTTAATTCTATATGGGTTTGGAAGCACAGTTTAAGCTTCTTAAAACAAAATCTTATGAATCTTAAAGGCATTCTTATTTTGGAATAAGAATGTCCACAGGTTTATAGCAAATCCTCCCAGATAAGTAACAAACTGACTTATGGTATCTCCCAGATTTTGCTTATTCTGTGATTCTTTTTACATTCTTTGAATAAAATATCTTTAATCAAGGAAAAAAACCAAATAGATCACGTATCTTACAGAGTGTCTTTCTAAGGAAAGTGACACGTTGTTCACATAGGGACCTATATAAATATAATTAGATTGGCTCAATTCTCAACATAATTTTCTTGTAAAAGTATCCGATCTAGATAAGCCTTTGCTATTAGAATGGCTATAATATTTCTGCTGACACTTTTTTTTTCCTGATGAAAAATGCTGTTTCATCAAAATCAGAATGTTTCTTGGAAACATTATCTATTTTGGAGACAATTTTGTTGGGAATATTGTTTTCAGGTCCAGAAGGAGTGAATTTTCTCTTTCTCATCCTTATTTCATGAAAACTTTCAGAAAGTCTCATTTTTGTTTCATATTGGAACAAAAACAAATTTCAAAGCTTTGAAATGTTTAGCAAAATGGAATTGCTGTTTTCTAGCCAGCTCTATTCAGTATGCTTTTCTTTTTATGTACTTGCAGTGTTAATTTTCAGATCCTTTGGATTTCAAGCCTACTTGCATTTTTATGGATCTTTAATAACAAACACGTCTTCTTATTTAATTATTTTGTTGGCTTTTTTTCCAAGTTACATTTTTTCCAAACAAATTAAATAATGGCTTTGGAATTCTGGATACAAATGAAGTTTTACAACTGGCTGCTGGTGTTTCCAGTACTCTGCCTAGCTAATAAGAGACAGACTTTTTCTAGCGTAAATTTTGTTTCAAAGCAGCAGTAACTTACTTCTGGCTATTCTGAGGACGATTAGAAGACACACTGCTGAAAATGCCTGTGGCTCAGCTGGAGCTGTGCTGGTGGTAACCCTGCTAGGAAACGCTAAAAGAAAAAGGCTAGTGTAGCTTCAAGGACAGTGTAGTGGTTAAAACGTGATTTCATTGTACAAGATGGGTGGGTGGTGGAGTTGTTCAGGGATTCATTTTTTTCTCAATTGTTTAAGCCCAAGTTCTGCTTTATAACTTCTTATTACTATTAAGTGTTGGGGCACATTTTGTGTCATCCTAGGTGTGATGGAAACCACAGTAAAGCCATAGCTGAAATTAATATAAAGGAGTACTTATTCCAACAGAGCATAATTAGACTGTAGAACTCATTGCCACTGGGTAAATGGGTTTCCAGAGCCAGTGGTATATCTGAGCACATGATGGGATATGCCTATGAGTGCCCAACCTTGGCTTGCAGCACATGAGCGAATAAGAACTATGTGGTCTGCCTTGCAAGAAAGACGGCAGCCTTTTTTTTCTCTTTTGAGAGTGCCAATTACTTTTTGGAAGGAGATGGCTTTGAAACTGTTTTCTGGAGTCTGACAGTGGCTTTTAAAAAGGATAAAAGGGAATAAAATATAGGAAGTATGAGGGAAAAGTAATGACTTTTCTTTTTTTTTTTGCCTTTGAAGTACATGATCTGGAGAAAGCCAGGAATGGCTAGTAAGATCTCCTATATGCGTGTTGTCCCACAGTCATTTGGATTGTAACCTCTTTTTATAGCAACGAAGTGCTTCCTCAGTCCCTCCATGAGACAGAGAGGATTTGCATTTAACAGATACTAGAGGTTCTCAAGCTTTTTGCATCAGTGAACCCCTGTTATTCAAAAAATTTTCCAGTCCATCATCCATCCTCATTATCGAGTACTTAACGTAAAGTACTGTTTAACATCATTCCAGTAAACGCATTTATAAATCACCGTTGTGAGCTGAAATTACTTTTCAAGGACTAAAAACCTGTAAGAAAAGGTATTTTGCATCCAGCTGAAAACTTGACTATAAATCTGACTTGATCTTTGGAATGAACCTGTACTGTAAGATGTGCTAAAGAAACTAAACCCTTTTCTTCTTCTCCTGGTAAGAATACACTGAGTTCCAAAAAAACCCAAAAGTGGGGTAAGAACTTACATAACAAGTCCTGTCTTGACCAAGATCAACCCTGTGAAAATTAGAATTCTGGTAGTCTTACACTGAGGGAAACACTGATAATGTTGAATATTGCTTTTCAATATCAATATCTTTTAACAAGTACCAGGGTCTTGTACTAGGTCATTTGAAGGTCTTTCATTGATTTAGGTGGGTTACAGAAGAAATCCCATGCTCCACATAAAACATACTCCCCAAAGCTGTCTCTGCAAGAAATTCTTCCCTTTGTAGTCCAGCAGATGAAGTGGTGTTTCCCTTTGCTGTCCCATTTCTGTCTGTCCTATAAGACAGATGGGCATGGCTAAGTCACGTCAAAGTTTTCATGGCTTGTTTAGTGTCTTTATTTCTAGCAGTTCTTCTAGTCTGTTCATGAGGCTGTTGAATAAGGTAGGAACCAACATTGTAGCAGCGGAGTTAACACCATGTTCAGTATCTGTTTCTTGACACCTTTTCTCTTCACTCTGTTATTCGTAATTGTCTCTTAGCCTTTCTACAACTGTTCACTGAACTGCACACTTAGTATCAGCCAAAAAGAAAGATACGGTGGTTTAAAGAGAGAAGACTGAAAAACGTTCATTGGTCTGCCACTGGTGATGTTGGCTCCTTAGAGGTGTATGTTCTCTCTCTTGTCCTCCCACTGCTCATATATCAGCCTTATAAATTCAGCCCCTTGAGAAAGAAGTGAGGTTTTGGTGGTGTAATGCTAGAGGCAGGACTTTTGGTTAAGAATCTGTATGCAGTACAACTAACATGCAATCCCCCTTTTTTAATAGATCCCAGGCATGTTTCAGGTATGTCTGGTATAACCAGTAACTAAATGGATGCAATTAAATGCAGGGACTCAGCATTCACTAAAATGCCTCGGGAGTAAATAACCTATAAATTGTCATAGCCTGCTGCTTCCTATCAGAAATCAATTTCAATGAGCTGGGATAAGCTTTGTAATTAGGTATCTGTCTGTATTGAAAAAAACTCCAATGTCTATGCTTTTAGCTGTATCTGGAGTTCCACATAGAATAATAATTTGGATTTTGACAATTTGTGTCTTTTCACCTGGTTTGCCAAGGACTGAGTTGTTTTCTTGCCCAGTATAGCAGACCTATCTGCTTCTTCTCTTTATGCTTTCTAATAATGTAGAAATATGAAGAGCTTCTAGTCAGCAGAACAGAAGGATGACACCAATTTAAAAATGGAGGGGGGAGGAAGAAATGCTTTAAGTTAATACATAACTAATGCAGGGCGTCAGTATGAATTTTGTCCCTAAATTGAAAAAATGCTTAACACGCTTCAGAGGGAGATGCAACTGTTGCATGGATAGTACTAATATCCACATGTATATTGGATAGGGTAGGACACTTTGAAGAGTACAGCAACTCATAAGCTTTGGCACTTGACCTAGTCTTTAATTCATGGCAGACTGTACTATCTGTTGTATTTTCCTCTACTGTAAGAATACTCTGAATATTGAGTTCATCAACCAGTGTTATGATTCTCTGAGAAATTTCTGCATTTTCAGATAAAGTTGGCTTCTGTTGTCATTTTAAACTTTCAAATCTTAGGCACTGAAATGTGAACTCTCGTATATTTGCCTCTAGTGTTGGTCACTTATTGTGTTTGAGGTTTTCTTTCTTTCTTTTGTTTCTTTGAAGTCCCATATTCTCTGGCCTTTATCTCTCTCCTTTTTCCTCTGCTCTTCAACATACACTTTCTCTTTTTGCTTTACACTCAGAAGAGAGGACTGCTAACTGCTATACAAGAAAGTGTTTCAAGTGCTAGACGTTGACAGGGAATATAATAGTAAGAACTCTCCACAGAGCAAGGAAGTCATAACTTCCTTCCTTTGGTTTTCCCTCCTCCAAAAAGACTGCCATCTGAAAGAGCCACCCACATCTCTGAGGTTTTGAGGTCCTGAAACACTTTGGTAATTGCTGTGGTTAAAATTGAGTTCCATTTAAAGCATATTTTCAGTAATCACATTGAAGTTTTGAATATTTGCATTACTTTTTTATGATTTTTGATGACTGCTGATAAGAAATTAACATTTTTCATGAGTTTTCTTCTCTTTAGCAAGCATGGACTGCTGCTTGTACCTTCAGTGCTTCTGTCATGAATCTGTTTAGTTACCAGCCTTGGAAAATAACATAGGATTATACATATTGAATCAAAAGTACTTTTATATTATAATTTCTGTGGTTTAATATAGTATGTGTAACTTCTGTTTGCATTTTGACTGAGATGCTGGTTTAGTAGGCTTAGATTTTTACTTGATGGTTTTGTTGCTTTTATTGTTGAGTCTGAGAAAATATGGTGTTGCATAGCTTGGGCACTGCAAGATCTTAACAGGTCGGTTAAAGGTAGCCTACAGTATTAGCTTTATATTTTAATTGCTTGTCTTTTGATACTTGAAGCTTATGCAGTCTAGGTGATTATTACTAAATTTCTCATTAGTTTTGAGTAAGGAGAGATTGCACAGAGGGCTATGAATTGCTTTATTTTTGAGTTCTTAATAATTGAAACTGATACTGCCCGAAGAAAACTGTTTTGGTTTAGACTAAAAATAAGAAAGTAGGAAAGGAGGAAACAGAGAAGTCTTGGAGTCCCCAGAGCAAAGCCATGAAAGACCTTGGAGGGCAATCCTATCATCTTTTTTCCTGTCCCCCTACTGTAAACCTAGTCTTTCTTCTTTTCCTAGTTATGGGCATTGTTTTCCTTCTGTTTTCTTTGATATTTGTAATATTTTCTCCCTGTAGTAATATTCCCCTGAGCCTGTGGTATGGTTAATAAAATTGAGAAGTCCCCAAACTATAAGCAGTAATGTTAAAAGTTGAATCAGGCAGGTCACACACAAAGTTCATAGACCGGAACTGTAGATTTCTCTCATTCATGCTTCTGAGAGAAATAAACAAAACCATCTTACTAAGTTACAAAATAAGTTGTCAGATCACAGTCAGTTTCAAAAAACCAAAATTAGAAGTTGTTTGATTTCTGTCGTATAGCTTGTAGTATGAAATGAATGACATTTCCACAGGATCAGAGTAGGTGTGCTGAAACTGTAGATGCTGCTTTATCACTTTACTGGATGCTTAAATATAATTACAATGGCTTTGCTCTCTATTTGCATGGTTTTATCAGAAATCACAGAGCTAACATGTATATGCATATGTGCACATATGAATGTATGCTATTTGCAGTGAAGGGTGAAACAAACCAAAAAGATTAGAAGCAGAATCGTAGAATCAAAGAATGGTTTGGGTTGGAAGGGACCTTAAATATTAAGATCCCTTAAAGGTTAAAGATTTCAGGAAGAAGGTCAGCAAAACCTTCACCTTAGACTTCCAAAGGGCCTGTATGTAAAGGACTGCCCGTTGCAAGTCCCTGCTTCTGTGGAATTCTATGCTGTAACACTCCATTGGACTTACTGGTGGTCTTATTGTGTTGGTGATAAACAGTAGACATCTAGATACTTAGTATGGGACAAAAAGGTTTTTACCAAACGTAGATTTCAGTCTGGCATCACTAGTAGGGGGTTGAGTCTGTCATTTGGAATCTGATAGGTGATTTCTGTCCTTCTCCAACAATTGGTTCAGTCTTTTCTATTTTTAAAGAAAGGTTATGGAATATTACAGTAGAGTCCCTGTCTCAGAAGTAAAAAATATATAAAAAATGTTATTCAAAATACTTTACATGTTGGTTGTTTTCTTCTTTATCCTTGAGCCTGTTTCATCTCACTTCTTACTCTATTTCTTCTTTTTTGGAAGTCCTTTTGTGGTTAATTTTTGTTAAATGACTAGTAATTACACTCACAGGGCAAAATCTCAAAGTTCTTATTTTGTCTTCTGTAGCCAGAGAAGCTCTTTGTGCACATGGGAGCTAACCATGTCCCTTTGCTGTGGCACAGAGGCAGCTGTTCATCTCTTGTCCTAACTCTATAGCTGAAAAAGGGTACACATTCTGGATAAAATACACCCATTGTTCAAGTCAGATTGAAGTGGTGTATGTATATATATATTTATATATGTATATATATATTCAGCCAATAAAGAAAATTAATTTTATCCTTTGTATGAGGATAGTGATTTTCTACAGAGGAGGACACAATGTCTTGCCATTTCTCTACTGTCATTGCTCTCACCTCATTTCCCCTTTTGCGAAGTCAAAGACCCTAAATGTGAAGAGAGACTTAACTTTCCTGGAGGCGTATAAATGAGTGCAGCAAGAGGGAAGCTCCTCACCAGAGATACTGACTGATACAGTGACAGCTCCAGGAGGGAACATCCATCCCCTTTGGTAGACAAGGATCCCAGCAGGATGTAATTTGGAACTTGCAAATCCTTCAGGTGGCTGTCAAAGAAAAGGATGGGTCCAAGATGTTCAGGAGACACTCCACACAACGCTGCTCCTCTGCCTGTTTCTAAACAAATGCTGTCATTTACTAATAATTAAGTGCTCCTAGTTCAAGCAGTAGATGACCTTCTCCAAAGGTCAGGAGTAATAGAGGGAAATGCACTGTATGCCTTAGATACTCTGATATGGGGTAGCAGGCTGGAAGAGAGTTAAAGCAGAAAGGACAACTTCATGTCTCTTGTGAAAACTTGAAAGTACAGATGTGGGATCAATGTAAGTTTGGTGTGGAGCTGTGATTGTATCTGCACTGCAACAATGTAGCTTAGTTGCTCTAAACTGATAAATGTGCAATCTCTGTACCCACACACACAGAGTCTGTGGTACGTTCATATCCGTGTTCTGCCCTTGCCCTCATACTGCATGTTGTATGAGGAAGGTCACTTCTGTAACTGCTGGAATTGTACAGGAGGCTATGCTCCCTTTTTGTAACTCTCCTTTTTCATGTCCCAGTTAGCAAGACTAGTTTGTTCCTCTGGGCATTAGCCCTCCTGCAAGGATATTGTTCAATATGATCCAAGCCAAAAAATCTTGCCCCGATCAAGGATTCAAGAAGTGGTCAATTAGCTGTTAAGTCTCTTTAATACCTAAGAAGAGTTGCCTTCTATGTTGTAATTTTCTCTCTGTTAAAACAAAAAAAAACCCTAAAACCAAAAAAAACCCTAAAACACCAGCCTCTGAGCTAAGCGTTCTCCTTTGCAGACTCAGCAATGATGCCATACAAGTCAGGAAGTTAATTTCTGTGAAAGAGCAGCTTGTTTGTGTTTCTGGTCTGTTTATTAGCGTGGAGAACACAGCTACAGGCAGCAACATCATCTTTGTAATCTCCCTGCTTGTTAGCTCAGTTGTGAACCACAAGCTTTACGCTACAAAATACACTCTGAGATTTATATCCATAAAACTTCTTAGAGTACTGATCCAAAGGCATCATCACTACTGACACTGAATCATAGATGATGCCTGGCACTTTATGAAAAACATGGGAAGAGGTTCACAGGCTATAGACACCCAAAGTCTAAGCAGTTAAGGATCCAGAGAAAGACTAGGGAAATACAGAAATAAATAAGCTTAAGGAGAAGTGAGCTAAAAGCAGAACTTAAAACGGAAAGTTTCCATGACCCCTTGAAGAAAAGCATCCCTATACCAGAGTATGCCGTTTCCTTCTAAACAGTTGAGTTTAGAAGCTAGTATTACTTATAGCAAGTTTAGGACTTACTTAAATTTTTTAGAGCTGCTTTGGAAACAGTGGCTTTCTTAATTGGAGGAACAGACAGCTTGTTCATAGAGGCAGCGTGGAGTTAAAATCCACATCTCTGTGTTTCGACTACATGGAACTGAGAACAAGGGCAAGATAACTGGGAGCTTTAACTCAAAAATGCGTGCCTCTTCAAGTTGGTTATCTGTAGCTATTTCCTCTCCCTCAGCTCTTTTCTTGGCCTCTCCCTCAGATGTTCCTGCCTGTCCATCCAGCAAGGGTGCCATAGCCACTGACAAGGCAGCCACTGAACTGCTGCAAATTATAGCTTTGCTTCTTAAAGAGTCTGCAGCATTTTATCTTAATATGCTGGACTGTTTATGTTTGTTTCTAAAGTAAAAGTGGGAAACTTGCAAAATAAATAAATACAAATCATAACTAAATGAGCATTTCTGTAGGCAGGAGACTGTTCTCTGCACACATACGTAAGATAACAAAATCTTGCCTGTTTCTATGTATCTGAGAATTTCTGGTTTTCCTGAAAGCAGTTACAGTCAGCTGTTAAGAGGAAAACAAGAATCATAAATGTTAGAAGCAAAACATGGGGTTTTAATCTATCAGTTAAAATAGTTAAAAGGTATATTTTTAGAGAAGTTGTAATGATATCTGAGTCCTTCCCAAGGAAACATTTACCTCAGTTCCCTTGAATTGTATCAGGTAGCATGCTGTTCGAGACAAACTATTAAATACGACTTGCTTGTCACTGAATGTGATACATGTCTTCCCTCCCTCTCCACCATGCAGCAGAAACGATGGAGATTCAATTAGAGCAAATCAAAACCAGCTCCCAAAAAACAAATATGATTGAAAATTGTTTTCATAATTATGCAATGGTTTCAATTATATTTCTTAATGAATCTTTTTCATATAATATATAACACTGGAAAACATTTTAAAATCTGATTTTATTGGTCTTTTTGAAGGGCATTAGGACTTTTTAGTCTGATAGAGAGTCTGTGGCCTCCAGTAGTGCCTGTAAAAGTTCCTGGACAAAGCCAAGACTCTGAAATGGTAAGTCTTCTTATTATGGAAATTATTTTTTTTCACTTACAACTACTATTTTTGTTGGTATTGTATTCATGTTTACTTTGACAATCACATTCTCTCCCTCTCTTCAGCTACAGAGTTTTGTTTTACTGGTTCTGGCAACCTCCTAGGCTAATCTGAAGCCCTCTGGATCAGCAGAATCTTTCAGAAATTATGCACTTAGCCCCTTATTAGTCTTCTAGAACTAGAATGGTAGAACATACAGACAAATTGTTCCTTTCCTTGCAAGAGGAAAGATATGTTAGATAGCATGGAGCCAGCTGAGAAATCTATATACAGGGGTATTAATTCATTTTTTTGAAGCACTTTTCAGCCTTAGACTTGAAAGCGTTTTTCAAAGATTAACTTCTATGAAGACAGACTGACTGCTGGAATCAGGTCTCTTACTCGTTAGGATGAATTTGACTGATACTTGTCTTGTATGAAGACGATAGAAGGATGAACACAAAAATAGTCTACTAAAAAGTAATCAATGTTTCTGTGATTTTAGGGCATGAGAGGCTACTTAAGTGGATTTAAGGTATTTATTTACACATTTGCAAATCCAAAATAGTATCTTTAATTTTCCTTTAATTAGCTTTTGTATTTGTATTTTGTCATATCAAGTATCATTTTGATAACACAAGGTCATTTGAGAAGCTTCTGGGTAGCCAAGTGCTTGCACTGTCCTACTGTTCTTGTATACACTGTTCTTTGGGGAAGTTGTGGTATTAAAAACTGGTGTTAGAGCCTAGGGGAGTCAATCAGAACACAAAAAAAGAAGAAGAAAAAAGAAGAAAAAGAAGAAAAAGCTGGAAATATATAAGTTTCAAACCCAGAGGACATTAAAGGTGGATATTACTGGTTATTTCTAAAGTCTAAGAATCTTTTCCCTGAAATATAGCATTCTTTGCATTGTGCAGGGGTTTACATTGAAGAATAAAAGTTCAGACCTTGGTTATATATAAAACCAAAACTGAAACCGAGTGAAATAGCTGTGTTCTTGACTCTCCCTTTCATCTAGACATTTTGGAAGTCTCAGAAGAATGCATTAAAATACTGTGGACAACAGAATAGGGATATTCACGAATGGAGCAAAGCTCTTAAATGTTGTTTAGCATTGTTCTGACTTTCATTTGTTCTTCATTTTCTATTTTTACTAGCAACCAAAAATGGAGGAAGTTTCCTTAATCATGCAATTTACACTTCTGTCATGGGTTTGAAACACTAATTCATCCCACGGAGGATCACAGCTTGCATTTTGCTGCTGCAGATTTTTGACCGAGTGGAGTTTTTTCAGTTGAGATACTTTTTTCTTGATACAAGTTTCACGTATAGTTTTATGCACAGTTTTATGGAAGCAGTTTTATACATAGGTAGCTAAATAATACTGTTGTTGGGAAGAGATCTGTGGGACTGGTTTCTTTTGAGTCATATGTACGTTTAAATACCTTCTTTAGTGCTGCCAGAAGCAAACAGAATTTGGGTATCAGCTTCTTTTGGCTTTTTTTTTTCCCTATGCAAATTTTTTTAAATGGCCATCTTTAGTAGATATTCATATTTATTTGATTAAATATAATGCTTTGTTAATAGCAAACGTGGCTAGAAGAATAATGTACCATATCCACAATAAAAATTATTTTCTAACATTGTCCTTTTTTTCCTAAGAAGCCTTTCTAGCCTGGGACCTCTCTAAGTGGTGATTAATAAAGTTTTTAATTCATGGTACCTTTTAAGGGGCAAACTAAAATCTGGCATAACACAAAGGGAGCAGTTCTTGTAGCTGTTGTGTTCCTGTTCTTCATTATCTCCTTGTGCTGTCCTGGATTTAATTTGGCAGCTTTAAAAGTCTGGCAGCTGTTCACTATCACAAAAACCCACCCACATGCAAAAGCCCCAAATATCAGGAAAGTTACGGATATTTTTTAAAAAAAGTAATAATCAGGGCACTCTCTACCACGTTATAAAAAAAATGCAAAAGCCACAAGCAGCACCTTGAAATAGTCGCTGTGTTTGCCAAGTGTGCCAGATCATGAGTTGTTTTTGTGATGAGGATCAATGTCAGATTATGGAAAGAATGATACACTCAAGCTGATTTCACTTACAACTTGTGAATGTTGGTTTATTAACTCAATCTCTTCTTCAGAGAGTCGTTGTTATTAACCATATAATTTTGTTTCCCCATCCCTCTTAAAATGTAAATTGTGTGGTTTGTTCTGGCTATTATTATAAAACCTGACTGCCCAAATTAAAGTGCCGTTTTTAAGGTCACGTTTCTTTTTCTTACTTTTTCATAGATGACAACTGATCTTGCTCCTCCCAGCTTCTGTTATATTCTTACTGTTCAGTCTGGTGAAGTACATGTGGAAGTGGATGAGGAAGAACAGATTTCTAATTTGTACCAGCCACCAGCTGTTCATGGTTTAAAGGAAATTCTTCGGGTAATCTGCTTTACAAGTCAGATAACAAGTACTTTGTACCACTGGATTTTTGGTATCATGTTTGTCTCACTGCCTGTTTTTGTACTATTTTCAGATTGACGGTTGTAATGAACGTTGTAGCTTTTGGGCACAAGTGCTATATCTAAGGCTGCAGGTAATCTTTTCATTTAGCAATGAATTCAACATAAAATCGATATAACGCTTATATGAAGAAGCCAGCATTTATTTTGTTTACGGGAAAACCAAACCCCTTTCTGGATTATCTTCAAGAGTTGTCTGAACAGAATTAGCACCAGATTTAAAATGCTTGTGGATGGTCAAAATCTCCAGTTTCAGTACCATCCAGTCTAGAAAGTGAATTATTTCTGAATAAATTGCTATCTAACCAAAGATAATATTGCACCCTTGTAAGGGAGCTTGCAGGAAGTTAGTCGAGACTCAATTTATAGCTAAATGCTATCCTTACATACACAGCAAAAAGCCCTCAGTTGAGTGTCTCAGGATAGAATGTAACAAATGATGGTTATATAAAACCACAGTTTTGCTCTTTGCGTGCAAGTGTGTGGACTATTTTTGTTGAGTTCAATAGAAGCCCCTCAGGCAAATTTGGCTTCTATGGTCCAGTTAGTAGAAAGTAAGAACTCTTAGGTAAATACATCTGCCATCCATACCATGTGGGAAAGCTTATAATTATGTTTATTTATTTGTTTCTGAATGATGCTACAATTGTCTTTCAAAATGTTGCTAACTCCCTCAGTAGTTAAAGGAATTTTTCATTGCTGTTTTATTTATATTTTCCTGGCGACTGGATCCTCAGTATAGCCAGCACTGAATTCTGGTGGAAAATCATTTGCAATTGTCCATCAGCTCCACAGAAAACAAAGTGTGAAGCAAAGCATATGAACCAAAGACAAAGAAATTCCCGAATGGCCAGTGAAATAGCAGGAGATGCTTCCCACAAGTGTGAGATATAAATTTAATTTAGGTCTTGCCCTTTTGCTTCAAAAGCCAATGAGTTATTATTTGATTTTTAGGCAGGGAGTACTTTTAACTCCCGAGATGGGGGGTATCGCTTGCATTTTCTCCATGCTAAGTGAGAATTTAACAGAACATTTGCAAACATGAAATCAGGGCTAGCTTGATGGTATCTTTAGGGTGCTAACAGAAAGATGGACACATACACGCATGAACTTCTATTTCCAAGAAACCTGTCCTATTCAAAAATAAACTAAAATTACAGACTAGTGGTAACCCAACCAAGCATTTTTGTACTCAGGAATATCTACATCTGAGATGCTGTGGATCATCAGTATTCTTGTGTAGAAGCACTTCATTCACGAAATTAGAGAAAAGATGAAGCATGCAGAAGCAGACATGATTTTAATGGAAACTTATCTAGCAGAAAAAAAGGTCTATGATTTCTTCTTGCTACTAGAAGGTTTATTAGCTGGTTTTTTTAGTGGCTATTCACTTACTTGAACTGTAGGCATTGAATTTTCATAAGTGAACAACATGAGTGTTCATATGTTTTTTCAGAGTAATGTTGGAAAAGCAATAGCAGATATTCTTCTTCTGCTTAACTTCTGGATAACTGCTGTAGGAATGTAAGGGTATTTACCTGCAGTTATTGTATTGCTTGCCTAATCCTCCCAGAAGAAGGACACGAACAGCAGCTTGCTTACTGCAGCTGCCTTTGCCAAGAAGACAATATCCTTCGCATGAAAAGTCATCCAGTCATAATAAGTGAGGAAGGGACTGTGATTTGGTTTATTTTGCTGATCTATTATTGTTAGATAATCCATTATGTGAGCTAATTCAAATGTACTTAAAAAATAGTATTTATTCCATATAGCCACAGTATTCTGAGGTAGTTCATTTGTGTGAAGGAGGAATGGAAATACGCTTTTTGTTATTACTCAGAATCTGTACTGTGGTACAGAAGGAATATGAGGAAATATATTCCATCTGTGGTTAAGGAGCTGTCCTTATAACTCAATCCTGCTGCTATTTGTTGTGTCCTCTCTGTTCGGAACAAATTGTCACACATAGCAAGATGATGATTTTATACTAACTTGTGATTTTTGCTGTTGTTATTTACTTTTTGGATGATTCTTCTGAAAGCCAGCTTTTAATGTTAGTAATTCTTGTGGGACAGCTGTAAAAATTCTTTCTTTGAAGCTGTCCTAATCCTATCTACACAAAGGAGGTACTCAAATGTATGTAGTTACTAGGCAATGAAACAACGTCAATGCTACAAGCAGCACATATTGTGTTAAGGCATAATCGTAATATCTGAGTTATGAATTTTCCTAGACATTATTTACAATTACTGTATTTTCTCTATGAGCTGCTAGCATGAACAAAAAGCTAATTTTAGCATGATTAATGGTTTCAGGGTCTGAATTCAACTGAAGACAAAAAGTTGGGGTTCTCATTGCATTACCTTATGCTAGAAACATGCATCTTCTAGAAGAAAATACTTAATACGATACGTGTCTCTCCAGTCATTCTAGTATTTCATTTTCATTTAAATGTTTCAAGTAGGATTTTTTAATTGGCAGTCTAATTAAAAATAGTAACAAAACCTTTTTAAATTAAGAAAGTAATTTAATCTTACTTAAATATTTTTAAATATTAGAATCTTAAAATTCACAAGTTGCTGGAACTGGTGAATGTGCAATATGCTTTGTTATTAAACCCATTTTTTCTAAAGCATGGGAAGATTCACATACACAGATATTATAAAAGCTCTGTTTTAAAATAAACCAAACAAACAAAAAATCAAGAGAGAGAAGAGCATGAATGGTCAAACTGTAGCCCATCTGATTTTGGTAGAGAACCTGGAATAAGCACTGATGTGTGTGTAATGTCTGTTTAGTCTGTCTTGTTCATCAACCCAGTGTGAAAATTCGAAAAAACACTACTGATTTTCTGATCATTATTTTCAGATTTGGAGGTTGAGACAAAATGTTTTGGTTATGACATCAGTAGTTGTGATGTACCTTAATTTATGTCACACCATGATATTTTTATACCTGTCTTAGGCAGAAAACTGACAGTGTCATTGCGGATTCCTCTCTCTCTTAATTATGAGTTATCTATTTCCCTATTTCTATGCATCACTCAAATATTTAGAGATGTTTGTTCAACTGAAAAAAACCCTCCAGCTTTGTAATTTGCAGTGGCTATTAGCCAAAGACTGCTCCTATTGGAACCAGACAACAGTACATGGAAAATCCGCTCGCATGGGAATAATAATAGTAGTAGTAATAGCCTTTCTTTTTCTTTTTTTAAGGCAAAAATTATGGAAGTCTATTTTCATAAAACCAGACAATTAACTTTTTATATATATATGTACCATATATATGATATAAATACCATATATGTGATATAAATATATAGTGTATAGATACTGTATACATTTTTTAAATAAAATATATTTTCAAATCCCTTATACAGTCCAAATGAGTTATAATAAAGTGTGATAACTGGTAGAGGTAAAGACAAGATTCCAGAGAGTCAACCTTGGAAAGTTAATTTAAGGTAGAGATGTTTGTATCTGCAGTAAGGAGTAATGTCAAATTCCAATAAAGCTTTGATTCATTATCCTGTACACGCCTTGAATGTAATAGTTTCTGCCAGTTTTATTAGTTATTTAAATATGAGGGTGTTGGTTTAGTCTTTCCTTCTACTGAAAATTAACAACTGCATTCCAATTTTGTATCTCTTTTTCTTTTTTGGAAATTGTAGACAAAGCAGAGTGTTCCTATAAATCAAAGAGAAATTTGTTTGTTTGTGACTGACTTGACATTGCAAAATGGGGTTCATATGATTCCAAAAGTTGTTGCCGTGTCAGTCGCTGCCTCATGTGTTCTCAGTGCAGAAATCACAGAAGCCCTCAGTGTTACCTCACACCTCGTCTTCTTCAAGGATGCACTGTGGGGAAATGGTAAGTTTTCCACGTGGTCTTAAGGCAGTTGTAATCAAACTGAAATATCTTCCTAATCTCTGCCACTGCAATATGTGACCTACAGAGACTTTTGTTCTCAGATGAAGATGGGACAAGTTTGGGATAAGAAATTTGAAAGGGGTTGTAATTAATTGGAGCTTTCAGTAAGATTTCTTTTTTTGTGTTTTTGGGTTGCTCTCCAAGGTAAATGAGAAATTCTGTGATCTTGCCATTATGTCCACCAGTATTACTGTCAGTCTTCCCTGATGACTGTAGAATCTAATGACCAGTGTCACATAAATTTTCTAGCTGACAGAAGACTCAAAAATACTAAGAAACTTGGTTTTATTTGTTTTGATCTTCTTGCAGAAACTTGTTTTATTGACCTTAACTACTTCTAAAAGTAGAAGAGGCTTGCACATCCCTAGATACAGAAATATTGTAAACTCTCATGTACAATCTTAGCTGTGAGCCTTCACCACCATGCAAATCATGTAATGATGCTAGTTCACATTACATTCATTTTTAGTCACTCTTTCTTGAGGTTCAGGTATGGTTCTGTATGATGCCTGCATGGGTAGTTCACATCTCATGCCTTCAGTCACTTCCAAAATGTGAAAGTGAATATTTGATGGAGTAACTGAAGTACCAAGCTGTGTGTCCTGAAGCAAAATTCTCTGCTTTGGTGAATGAAACATTGCATGCACCTATTCTTTGTCATCTTTGAAACAAACTAAGACCACCTGAAGGGGTGCACAAGCTTATTACCAGGGAAGAGATGGTAACGTTGTGTTTGCAGGGAGTATGGTGCGATGCAGTGCAGGTGGAATCATACTCTTTTTTGCCCTGGGAGTTGCAAAGCGTACCAAGAGCATGATGCATATATCACTGAAAGCAAAATGTTTTGTCATTGAGAAAAGCTGATGAAGTCTATCCATCTGTTTAGTAGCTGGCAGATATCGTTGTCGTTATTGGCTGTGGCAGTTATCATGGTCACCTTTTTCCTTGTTACTGTACTGAGTTGAAATGTCTTTGTTGGCAGGTAGGATTATTTGTGTTGAACGTACTGTTCTCTTATTACAAAAGCCTCTTTTGTACTCGGCTGCTGGTGCTGACCTCAGTGAGCTGACTGGCCCTGTCAGACTCGATGAGCTGGATTCTACAACACAGGCCAACTCCATTTGTGCTGTAAGAGGTTCGTATGGCCTTTCCTGAAATGAATGTAGTTAATTATTTGTGCTCACTTTAATCTTTTATGTCTTTGTATTGATTTCTTGTGCGAACAGTGCAGATGGATAAAAAAGCACAGTGTTGCTGGGGGTCATTAGGGTATTTAAGTTTTTATACTTCTTTGTGGGCTCTGTTTGCCTTTTGCTGGCCAAGCTCTGCTCCCACTCATTCATACCCCAAAATAAATGTTTAATGCATCATCTGTTATATTATAGTCCTTCTTTCGCTGTCTTCTTTCAGGAGCCTTCTGTTCACACCAGGCTTGTTGATGTTGGCAACAATAAGGTATACCAGTATTTTTTAGGCAGATGGATAAGATATGTTAGCCAGATCCTGGATGGTGTGGATTAGTTACTGATTTCCCTGGAGCTTTGCTGCAGTGGGGCAATTTAATATTTCATCATCGTCATCAAACATAACTTGGCCAGTATTTGCTCACTGGCCACTTTGGATCATAGCTTCTAACATTTCAGTTCTACCACTAACCGTGCAGAATCATTTCTTACAATGTATTTTCTATCATTTCCCAATCACGCAGAAGTATTTCCTACTGTGTATTTTCTAGTGCTTTGTCCAGTCAGCTTCTTAAACCTCCCAGTTGTAGAGTGTCTATAGGGAAAAGTCCTTAAAAGCCCAGTAATTCTTGGCTTTTAAAGAGAATTTCCTTTTTTAACTTAATGATTCCAGTAGCCTTTGTAGAAAATTCTTGATACTATTTGACATTTACACTTTCAAGTATTCACTGGAGCATTTGAAATGAGCTTTAAAGTAATAGCAAATAAATGTTACAAATGAATCCTTCCAGCTATAGCATGATGCACTGCAAAGCTAGTCTGAAACCACGCAAAGTTGTTACTAAGAATACTTTCTCTTGTGGTAGAGCCACAGGTTAGCAATGCTACTGTGATTAATAAATGAGTACCTTGCAGTGACAAATCTGGAGCTCTAACACTGCATAATGAAAACCAAGCAAAACTAGAGGCGCTTCACTCAAAGCCTTGATTGTTATGTACATCTCACATTGATTTTGTGAGTTACTTTAACAATGTTTCTGTCACTGGGTGTGAAATCCTTTCTTGCCTTTTTTTTTTTTTTAGCTTCTCCGATAGTTATGCTATTACTAATCACTTCTCTGCTGTTAATTTTATAACTAAGTATGGGAAGTGCCAATCTTCTTTTGTCCTATTGACAGTGTACATAATAGGATAAATCAAACATTTCTCTGTCCTTTCTTTTTCCACTTTTGAATAGAAAATACACGTTTGTGATGTACTGTGTAAACAAGTACTTACTTTATCCGCATGGGAGGTGTCACGCTTTCCCTATTCTGTATTACAGATGGAAGAATGACAAAAGGAGAAATTAATCCTACAAGTTTGTCTTGCTTAATCTGAAATTTGTCCAGGGTAGCTGTTACCAGTATGTTCCCACACCTTGGTACCAACATAGAATAAAACATGTCTTCTTTGAACCTATTCTTATGCTATATACAGATGATAACTCTTGCTTTAATGTGTAAATAAAATTATTTAATAGCTTTTAAGATATATATCCACCATTTCAATTAGTGTCTACACCTTTCTACTGAAGAAATGAAACTAATAGCATTAACGCTACTTTATTGGTGGGAGAATATGTATTTGATGGAGTAACCCATAAAGTAAAGTTTATGATCTCTAAAATTCACTAATTGCCTCTGTCTCTTAACTCAGAGAGATGTTAATTGGCTTTCAATGAGAAGCAGTTTCACCTCATTAATTTTCTTTGTTCCTCCTTTCACTTCCTGTAGTTTTGGACACCTATGTATGCTGTACTTGAGCATCCTTTCACCTAACCCTTAAAGAGGTTACAAAGGCTTTACTGTACCCCTTTTTGGAGTAGTGCTCCTTCCTGCTCCTTTGCAATCATGAGTGTTCCTCCTGGCTCTCAGGGATTTGGCAGGCTGAGCCTTCCCTAGAAAAGCTTACTTTTAACCAGTGAAAACTGCAGGTAGTCATTCAAGTCCCCATCCTCAGATACAGCTATTGGACACAGTTTCAGAGCCTCCAGGAGTGCCAGGACTGCCGTGCTGCCTGCCAGATTTAGATAGATCAGTCATTTTTTGGAAGGAGTATAAATGGGATGAGTTAGCTTGTAAGAAACCCCCCAGCTGGCCCCTGAGCAACCTGGTACAACTCTATAGTGGACCCAGATTTGAGCAGGTATTTGGACTGGGCAAACTTCAGAGGTTCCTTCCGCATCAAGAAGGGCAGTGTTGCAGTCCAGGCAGATCCACTGAGTTTGTCAGGAACCCTTGTTTCAGGGAAGTCCAGTCATATCAGCCCTGGGATCGAATGTGTAGCTCTTCAACAGATGATTGAAACCTGTAGTTGCTTCCTATGGGAAGGTTTATACTTCTTTAAAAGATGAGTCTGTGGTTCTCACCTGTGAGCTCAGGCTTAATAGATTATTTTCTTCTCACTATGCATTGCAGAGTAATGTCTAACCTCTTTTTACTGTATAGCAGCAGACAGGATGCCTTAATTTTGACATACTGTTGGCATATATGTGCAGTTCATACTGCACAGAACTGGTTTTCCTCTTAACTATGCTTAAGAGGAAATTCTAGTTAGTCCATACCACATGTTATATGGGAATATTACTTGATTAATGATATTTGCCTAGTATATGACTCACCACCAGTGGTTGATTTTGACATTGGATATTTTCATATTTAAGCCCTTATTCAGGGGTGTGGGGTTTTTTTTCAGTTTCCCTCTTAACAGAGTGAACAAAATGAGGTCAATCAGCTTACCGGGGTTTCTCTTTTTGATTGGACTTTTCCCCTTCCTGTCCATTAGTCAGGGTAACCGATTGGGGGAAAAAAAGAAAAAGGAAAGGAGAGAGTTGAATGTTTCAACCATTGTGCTGAAGAAGTGTTACTTTCATTCCTCAGCCCTTGTTTGCATTCCTCACCAGAGACCTGCTTTTCCAGGTGTTGTTCTATTATCAGTCTCTTCTTAATGATGTCAGCCGCAACCCATAAAAATGGGCTAGAGGTAAAATTGAATTTTGGCTACATGCATTTCCATTTAAAAGAAGAATCTTGGGAGCATACCCAAAGGTTTGTGAATGCCAAGCAAAATCGAGAGTCTTGACAAAGATATGCAGCAGTTCAGCAGCTTAAATTTGAGAAATCCCTTTGCAGGACACGCAAGATTACTGTGTGCAAGACAAGCCAGATTATTAGACCTGTTGCTGCTTTGAGTTATTCTGACTTCAGCGATCTCTGTTGCTTTTCTCAAGGGAACTCAACATTGTCGTCAAAATAAACCACTAGACATAATCTCAACAGTATGATCCTGATTCATTTTCTTCAGATGTACTTATATTACCTGTGCAATGGCATCCTGCAGTTGCACACAACTGGGGGAAAATGAAAAGGCTTAAAAAGAAACAGATCTGTCACAAAAGGGGATTTTGTTTTGTTTATAAAATGATTTTTTAATGAAGAAGGAAACATATTCAGCGAACTAATTGGTAGCTTTTCCATAAGCAAGAATCAGAATCACTTAGGTTGGAAAAGACCTTTAAGATCATCAAGTTCACCACTAAACCATGTCCCTAAGTGCCACATCTACACACCTTTTAAGTACCTCCTGGGATGGTGACTCAACCACTGCCCTGGGCAGCCTGTTCCAATGCTTGACAACCCTGTCTGTGAAGAAATTTTCCCTAACATCAAATCTAAACCTCCCCTGGCACAACTTGAGGCTGTTACCTCTTGTCCTATTGCTTGTTACGTGGGAGAAAAGACCAGTACCCACCTCGCTCCATCCTCCTTTCAGGTAGTTGTAGAGAGCGATTATGTCCCCCCTGAGCCTCCTTTCCTCCAGACTTAAACACCCCCAGTTCCCTCAGCTGCTCCTCGTCAGACTTGTGCTCCAGGCTCTTCACCAGCTTTGCTGCCCTTCTTTGAACATGCTTCATCACCTCAGTATCTCTCTTGTAGTGAGGGGCCCAAAACTGAGCACAGTATTTGAGCTGCAGCCTCACCAGTGCCAAGTGCAGGGGGACAATCACTTCCCTGGTCCTGCTGGTCACACTATTTCTGATACAGGCTAGAATGATACTGGCCTTCTTGGCCACCTGGGCACAAAGCTGGCTCACGTTCATCTGGCTGCCGACCAACATCTCCAGGTTCTTTTCCATCAGGCAGCTTTCCAGCCACTCTTCCCCAAGCCTGTAGCATTGCATGGGGTTGTTGTGACACAAGTGCAGGACCCAGCGCTGAGCCTTGTTGAACCTCTTACAGATCTCTCTCTAAAGCCTTTTTACCCCCAAACAGATCAACACTCCCACCAACCTGGTGTCTGCAAATATACTGAGAGTACATTCGATTCCTTCATCCACATTGTTGATAAAGATATTAAACAGAGCTGCCCCCACTACTGAGCCCGGGGAAGCACCACTTGTGACTGGCCGCCAGTTGGATTTAGCTCCATTCGCCATTC
Organism: Coracopsis vasa; assembly: GCA_026283785.1. Classification (NCBI taxonomy): domain Eukaryota; kingdom Metazoa; phylum Chordata; class Aves; order Psittaciformes; family Psittacidae; genus Coracopsis; species Coracopsis vasa. The sequence goes on from JANHGB010041986.1 coordinate 21,951, forward strand.
ACTCAATTCAAAGAGAAGCACGCCTGTGCTGTGGCCTAAAGCATCCTGCCTCGTAGTAGCAACTACTGGTGGAAACTCCCAATTATCACAAAACCTGAATAATCAAAATTATTCTTGTAACAGTTATGACAGAATTGCTTATTCCATCAGTGAAATCCACGTTTTTTCATTGCATGCATAGAAATCAGGTCATAAATGTTGTATTTGAGAAGTACCTTTCATGATGTTCAGACTTGTTGTCCTTTGAATTTCCAAAGAAAATTACAGTTTCATTGTTTATGTATAGCTCCCTTCTTGCTGTCAGTCCTTGCCCCAAGAGAACCAGGAAAGCAAGGGATTAATACCCTGTCTTACAGACGAGACTATGTAAATGCTCCCTTAGTCTCCACGGGTTTATTTGATTGAATGTGGTATGAAACTGTGAGATTCTTGCTCAATAGGAGCTGGAATTTTTAGTCTGTGCTTCTGTTGTACCAGTGAGCGTTTATTTTGATTTAACTTCATTCTTACAGGTGAGCCACTTTGTGTGCTTCAAAATATTTGATATATTTTCTCCATAAATAATATTCATAATTTCAGCATATCATTACCATAAAACATAATACACTCTTTATTGGCTTCCTGTAAAACTCTGAATGTATTTTGTCTTGCCAAAACTAGCAAGGCCCTTTATATTAGTCAAAAGTATCTTTGGCATTCCCTGCTTAGGCACACACTTGAGTCTGTAAGCGAGATCTGATCTCTGTTAAATCAGTAAAAGTAAAGAGTAACTCCACTCTTAATGGAATTTAACCTGCATCGTTGTTTTTGAAAGGGATTGGGTTTCTCACTGGTTTGTGTTTCCTAAATATCAATATCAAGCTATCTGACCTGATGTTTTTTATAGCTATTTATTGCCAAAGAAACATCAGAGAACCAGAAAGAAAACAAACAAACAGAAACAGATCAGAAAAGCAATAAAGCCCAAACCAAAAGAGCTGAACCTGTTTGGAAAGTTAATTATCAATCATCTGCCTTCTGGTACTTTTAGAATGTAACACGCTGTGCAGTACTGTCATCCCTTGTTGGAGGGACGAAGGAGGAAGAGTGAGACTGTTGGAAGAGCTGATGCTTGCTCCAACAAGTCTTAAGCTGAGTGTCAGAAAAGATCAAACCTGCTGTGAAGCCAGGAGTGACTGTGTTTGCTATCTTAACCCTAGTATTTTGAAAGAATTTCATGTTCTGCAGGTACTGTTGTTGGAGTTAATGAGAGCACTGCTTTCTCCTGGCCTACCTGCGACAGATGTGGCAATGGAAAGCTGGAACTGTGTCCCCAGGACAGGTGAGACTCAGCGTGCTCCAGAGCACTCCAGGTGTTTTGCAGATGTAGCCATAAGAGCAATAGGTGATGCAATGGTTCCTGCAGGCACAGGCTGCACTTTTTTCCTTCCTAGAGCTAAGACGTAGTATTTTTATTGCTGATGAACTGATAAAGCCTGCAAGGTTAGATTAATTTATTAAGAAAGATACAAGTAGATATGAAATGGTTTGAATTTGCAGTTATCACATTTTTTTCAAACTAATCTTAAAGTATCACTCATAAAGATTTCATAGCCCACTGCATTACAATATTAGTTTTAATAAACATCCACATAAATGGCAGGTCTGATTTTAAGCTCATTTAAAAGTCGCGTTTTGTGTTTGTCTACCGTAGCTTGTTCCCCTGTGTACCACCAGTTCACCTCACTTTGACACTGAACTGTGAGCTTTGCTGTAATTTATGTAAGTGTGAAAGAGTTGCGTTTCAGACCTGTTAAATTTATAACTTTTATACAAAGGATGTCGGATGGGTCTGGGAGTACAGCTGTCCCAGATGTGAAGACTGATCCTATAGGACCTGTTTCCACCCAAAATGCTAAACCTGCATCACACTGGCATGCTCTTGGAAAGCCTCCCCTTCAGCTGCTTAACCATCTTGCTCTTGCAGAGTCTGAGATACCTAATGGAGTAAAAGCATAAGAGGAGAAGAGAGTCAGAGAGTAAAAAGAAAGAAAGGGGGCTTCTTTCTACTGGAAAAGCCCACAAAAATCCTAAGGAGAAGTTTGGTGGGTTTGATCCCACTGAAATATATAACATTTTCCTAAATATGAGAAACTTTACCTCTTATGCTTTGTTAGATATAGCCTGTGGGGGGAAAAAGGCTGAAAATTAAAGTTGTCCTATATTATACTATCATGCAAAAAATAAGAATGTGTGTGTGTTTACATAGTAGTGTAGTTTAACAAAAAAGTATCTGTACTGTGAAGGACTCTCTGCTTCATTTGGAGAACAATGTACCATCAATATTTGTTTAAGAAGTTATTCCAACAAGCACTTAGAGCTGGGCTTTATTTTATGCATATGACTTAAGCATGTGCTGAAAATGTTGAACGTTTGCTGAACAAGGGCCTAAATCAATAAGTCACTTGGGCCAAATCTATACTACACATTCTCTCTTGCCATAATTTCTAGAAGGTTATAGGATTAATATTTGCTTAAGTGAGATGATTATAAATAGCAACCTCCCACCATGTTGCCAAAACATATGAAAGAAAGATCCTTTTGCTGGAAGATGTTTAGGTCTCTCTCCAAGACAGTTACTTAGCTCTGCCAACAGAGAGCCCTATTTGCTGTTACCAACTGCATTTCTACCAGGACGTTCCTACCAGCAGTCTACCAGCAGTAGTATTTTAGAGAACAAGCTAGCCGGTTTTTGTGTGTTTTGATTTACAGCTGATAGCTTTTCCATTTCTGTTTTTCCGTCATCACTGGTGTATTTCAGAAAATCGCTGTATTGCAGCCAGTGCTCTGAAGTTGTCATTTCACCAGTTTTGAAAATGCAGCTGGAAGTGTTCTTGAGTTGTTCGTCCCGACCTCAAAGTACAGTAAAAGTGAAGGTATGGCATGAAATGAGCTTTGGTGTATTGAGTGTGGTGAGACTGGATACATAGACCTTAAAGCCACATATGCAGGTACTTTAAGCCACAGTTCTCTAAACAGCTCTGTCAGAAGAAAAATTAAGAGATGTAAGAGTATCCCATAATTTAATCTGATAATAAGCTTGTGTTCCCATGGACTAAGAACCCAGTTCCCAGCTCTTAAATAATACAGTCATTGAGTTCACCCTGAGGTTTGTAAACTGGTTTATGGTCCAGCTGAAGGGCTTTGTTGGGTTGGGCCAGTCTCCACAGCCTACAGGAATGTGTATTTTTAGACTCCCATTCTGAACATCTTCTGTGTCACCTCTCCTCTGCTTTCTTGGCCAGAGAAGCAAAACCATTCTATATTAAAATGATAAATCTTTGTTCAATGTGACTGTTTTAACCTGCGAACAGCATGTCTCTGCATACGTAAGATTTTTTTGTCGTGACCAAAACCTGTTCATTTTCTCATTCCAGCTGTTACAAAAGACAATCTCTTCCCTCCTGATGTCCTCTGCCAGTGAGAATGGGGTAGGTATAATGAATGTTGATGAAAGAAAGTTAAACTGCATCATAACTTACTGTAGAGGCAGAGTGCAGGAGACATGAACCAGGTGGAAAGATACTCAAATCATAGAAATGAAAGGAATTCCTGGAGGTCATTGTCTGAGCTAGCACTCACACTGGGCTATTGCCAATGTGTAGGCTGGTCAGTTGTGACTTTGGCTGGTAGGGTCTTGAAAACCTGCAGGGATGGAGATTGTGCCTTTCCAGGCAGCTTGTTTCAGGACTGCTCTAGGAGTGGCAAGAGGTTTCTCTAGAAACAATGGATTATTTTTCTTGTGTCCAGGCTGGGATTGGAGCCACCTGGACCCTTTGGCAATGCCACCTCCCACCTGCTATCACATGACACCCTCCTCTTTAGAAGAGGGATGCTGCAGATGGGCTGGGTAGACAACTTTAGCTCAGCTGAAGATCTGCAGATGCAGATACATGCTGCAAGCAGCAGTATGGCCAGACATTCGGAGTTGCAATGAGCAGTTCTGGGCTCTACTTCATTTTCTGGCTGAGGATCCAAGGACAGCCAAAGATACAGTCCAAGCATCCCACCTTCTGGGGCTGGTCTTCCAAACTCTGTATAACAACTACTGTCTAATAGCACAACTATTGCAGGTGGAATAGTGGAGAAATTTGCAAAATGCATACAAGAAAATACTTTATAACTGTATGAATGAAACACAAGTAAACCATGGGGAATCCATGGGCTAAAGTACAGTTTATGTAACCATGAAGTAGTCATCCCTTTAACCTGAGATATCAGAAGAACCCTGACATCTGGCACAGTGACCCAGATTTATCACAGGTGAGGGAGGCACTGGGTAGGTGCATGGCTGGCATTGGCTGCCAGATGGTCAGCAGCGAAGGAGTGGCACCTTCAGAGGGTGATTAAGTCCTATTAGGATGCTGAGATTCCCCCCTCTCCATTGCATGCGGAAGGGAGCAAAGGGCAGCTCGTCATGTTTAATCACCCCAGTTAAACATCTTCAGTTAGATGATGCATTGGGGTCATTTTGCTTTCCATCTTACACAGTCTTCTAGCATGCTGCTATTACATGCTCCGTGCTTTTAATGGATTTACTAGTAATATTTAAAGTGGAACGTTGCTCTGAAATCATAAATTATTTTTCTTATGCTGGA
>JANHGB010041986.1:33212-52940 GCA_026283785.1 Coracopsis vasa
TCCTAAACGCAGCCTGTCTAGAAAATACCTGTTCTGCTTGTAGGTGTGCTACTGTAGTCTGAGAAATTACCTTCTGCCAGGCATCCTTAGCTACTTCAGGGTGCTTGCGTGAAGTTAAACCTCTTAGAAAACTTATGGTTAGTAATTGTAAACTGCCTCCCTTTCATCTGATTAACAACTACCATTAAATTGGCAAGTACCAGAGAAATGGAACTATTTTAAGTTCAAGTGTGTGAAATACCTATGTTTTCTAATCACTTAACAGTTTATGACCCCCTGGCATCACCCACAGGTGCTCCACTGCCTGAATTGCAAACAAAACACATTAAAAACCCTTAAAAATTTCTATTTTAAGATGATTTATTAGTTTTTTTCCCCAGAAGACCTGGCTAGCTTTGTGACACCAGCAGGACTCTGAGCAACCTGGACGGAGTTTTGAGCAACCTGGTCTAGTGGAGGGTGCCCCTGCCCATGGCCAGGGGTTGGAACTGGATGGTCTTGAGTGTCCCTTCCAACCCAAACCATTCCATGTTTCTATGTCCAGTGCAGCCACTGACTTCCCAGCCTAGTGCTCAGATGAAGCGTGAAGCTGTGCCGTGCCACTCGGTGGTGGCTCTCTGGGGAGCATGGGTACGTGCCGGGCTCATGGCATCTCCCTGGGCAAGGCTCCATCCGGCGATCCCGCAGCTGTTGCAGCAGCGCAGCTGTTTCTCCAAGGGGTGTATGTATTTTAACAGGAATAGCTGGGACAGGGCTGATCTGCGCTCTCCCTTTGGCTCTGAACTCCTTGTGGGAAGCCCGTGGGATCTGGGCGAGTGTTCTCTGCCTGCCAGGTGAGGTTTTGCATCTGCCAGGTAAGGCTTCATATGGAGGGGCTTGGCTTTGTTCTCAGCTCTAGTGCTGCAGTAACCCCGCAGAGACATTACATTGTTAAATAAACAGACTTGATTTGCTTTGCTCATCAGGGGTTTGATCCTGCAGCCTCATTCCACATCAGCATTAAGCACTGACAGTGGCGCAAGAAGTGGAAACAATTTTCCTCTTCCACATCTTCAATAAATAACATTCCCTCAAGCCCAGCTTTGCATGTTGTTTTCTGCCCTTCAGCGCTGGGGTATATTCACATCCCATGACTCCGTGCCACCTGCTCCTGGCCTGGCTGTCTTCAGGGAACATAGTGCTCCTGAACCTTTTTTCTCCACATGAAGCGTAGGACAGCAGGTGGGAAAAGCACGGGAAGGTAGTTCAGAAAGGGAAGGCAATCTGACACGCAGACTCCCTCCGGGCTCTGCGACAGGGTCTGGTATCACCTCACCCGCTGTAGCCATGCAATGATGGTTTGTCTTGGACAGCGTCTCGTTTCGCTGTTTATGTGGAGCTGTGTTGTGCTTTCAGCTCCCTGAAGCCCTTCTCCTCAAAGGGCAGCTGCTCATCGGTGTTGGCGTGCAACTGTGCCAGCCTGGGCAGCCTCGTTTAATGCCCATCATGTGTTACTCCGCAGAGGAGACTCAATTCCCAGCCAGGTCACCCGTCCCAGCTGGGCACCCTGCCGCACGGCAACCAGATTCCCAAAACCCGTCAGTGAACAGCAGCTGCTGGGCACAGACACCCTGCGTAAGCCTCGGTATCTGTCACCCCTGTCACACCTGAGCCTATCTCTGTGGGTGCAGCTTTGCTTCCAGTGTCTTCAGGACCTGGAGGGGTGTTCAGAGCTCGTGGTCAGACCTGTTGATCCCTGCCCCAATACCAAGCGGTGGGAGCCGTCCCCTGGAAGGCTGAGGTTGGTTGTGTTTGTTGCTGGGCTGGAGATGTGTGATTCCAGGAGCACATTTGAGGGGCTCCCCACGTGCCACGCAGGGTGTGAGGCCCTGGGGTGGTGTAACACCTGCAGCAAGGCACCCAGCAGTGTGTGAGTAGGTGATACTTGTCACTTACCGAAGCACTGGGCTGAAGACAGGACGATATCCAAGCACTGCTGTTTCCTGGGCGGGTTTGTCTGGCGGCATCTCAGCACCTGAATCTGTTCCCATCTGCACAAGTAATTTCACGAGCGGAGAAGCAGAGACAAGCCCTTGATTCCCTCACCCGTGCTGCTGAGTACCAGACCCACTGAATTCTGGCTTACCTCCGGGATCCTGTGAGCTCGCACAGCGTGAGAGACATTCTGAGCATCTGGATTTCAGACTGATTTCTTTAAAACCTGTGTGAGGTTCCCGCTCCAAGTGAAGCCAAGAGGAGCATTTAAACCTGGACAGAAAGGACAAGAACCCTTTCTCCAGAAAGAAACCTTCGCATAGAAAGGACAAAGCCTTATATTACTTGGAGAGCTGGCAGTGAACCCCAGAGCAGCACCAGGACCCCGAGCGAGTCCTTCAGGTACAGGAATTAAAGCACGCTGTACTTCTGACTAGTTTTTCCTCATAAAGAAGGGACAGGCCACTCAGGGAAGGTGAGTAATCAGGGCAACGCTTCAGCCTGGCTTTAATCCCAGCCATCCTCCTTCCTGCACGCTCACCTCTGGCCAGATGTGCAGGAGTTTTTGGAACAACAGGGCTGGGAGCCTGTCGAGGCTGGGCTGGTCCCTTCACTGCTCCTGGGGTGCTACAGGGCTGAGGGGAGCTAGCTCCTGGGGGATTCATGGCCTCAGGGAAGGCAGCTGCGGGAGGGACACCTTATCCACATTCCAGCTCTGGGTTCCGCAGGGAAAGGCTGGCAGGATGCTGGCAATGGGGAGAAGGTGCAGACACGGTTTGCCCGGTTTTCTCCTCCCCACACATAGAAGCAGGAGCGCGAGGATTGTTTAATTCAACAGGCAGAAGCCAGGACCAGCACTCAGGGTCCGACCTGGGAATGGGACATGCAGATGAGGAGGTGCAAGCTGTTTGGGGAGAACCAAAAAGCTGCCAACACGCTCCTAGGGAGGTACTGTACCTCCTTGAGGCTGGCGTTGGCTCTCATTAGCCAGCACAGTGACTGCTGGACAGGCCCTCCCTATCCCTCATCCCAGCCCTGCCGAGGCTCCTGCCTTTCCCTTGTCTCCAGTCTCTGCAACAGTGTTTTGCTCATTGCTGGTCCAGCCTGCGGCCACCCTGCTCCAAGTGAATGAGGAACTTGCTGGTAAGTGGAAGGATTCTTCTTTTTAGCTCTCTTAATACCTATGCTCTGACTGCCTGCGGGTTGTTCAGCGGCACCTGTAGCTGCTGGATTAAACCTTCCACCCTGGGCTCCCAAAAGGCCGCAGTGAAATGCCTCAGACCCTGTGCTCTTTGTTTCCTCATGCTCTGTGGTGGCTGCGCTGAACCTTTCCTATCAAGGGGTTTTGCGTGAGTTTCCGTTAGGGATGAGATTCATGAGCTCAAATTCACAGCTGCATCTTCTGCCTGAGTGAAGTCTTGCGCAGTATCATTATTGTGGGTTTAATGGACAGGTAGAGCGAGTGTCCCCCTCTCCTGTCCCACCAGGAAGGGAAACAACTCCACTCTAAATGGAGTGGAAACTGTAACCGAACCTGTTCCAGTCCTTTGGGACCACTCCTTCCCAACCTGTTTGCAACAAGAAGCCCCCTAAACCCCTTATTCTGGGCACTGTTGGTTTAACGTCAGGGGTAGCTCTTTGGTAGCTTTGCCACAAGACCAGAGGCACTGTTTGGTGCTGTGGGCGGTTGCCAGGGCACGGCCTTTCTGCACAGGTGCCATTTCTTACAGGCATCAGAGCTTACAAATGAAGTTTTTAAACCCCAGGTGATTTCCAGCTGAGGTGCGTGGTGTTAATGGAGTGACTCCGCAGACCCTCATCCTCAGTACTTGGGAGGGGAAAAGAGAAAGAGGCTTAAAGTAACTGCAATAAATGCTTATTTTAAGTCCTTGATTTTGAAAACCATGGAGTTTGGGGAGGAACGTCTCTAAATGTAGGCACTGACTTACCTGACTTGAGGAAGCGGCTGGCCAAAGCCTCCAGCATGAAGCCAGGAGAGCTGGAGGGAGCTCCTTATTCCATGGCTGAAGACAAGCCTCATTAATTGCTCTTGTGGAGAGCTCATAGGCTCCTTCCTGAGCCCAAACATGTGCTGGTGCCGGGCCACATCTCAACCACAGACACCTCGAGATGATAACATTTAAACTGGGGGGGGCAGTGGTGGGGACTAAGGGAAAAGGCAATGACAAGCCCCATGCAGGAACCTCCTTATCAGCTGGGAAAGGAGACTGCAGGCAGCAGAGCTTTCCTCTGTGCTCAGCAGAGTTAGGAGTAACCGGTAGGGCTGACAGGGGTGGTAAGCACTAGCTTAACCATTAATTTACTGTATACACTAAGAAGAACCTCCTGAGAACCCATGCTAACGCTTTGCAGAGCCTCTTGGCTGCAACCAGTGAATTTTAGATAACGTGCCCAGTGCGTTACTTAACCTGAGACAAAAATAGTCTGCTGTACCTGTGAACAGCTCCTCAGTTTTGTTTTGCACCAGGAGACCTGAAGCAGTCTCCAACCTTGATAATCCTACTCTTTTCTGGAAGCCAAGCAAGCTCACCCCATCGAGCACCGAGCCCAGTGACTTGAGGTTTGCTTTGCATCAGAGCTTTTTCTTGCTGCTTCACAGGCTGCCTTCAGCCCTTTCCTTTCAACTGCTGTGTTTTATTGAGAGCAGCGCCCTTCAGTCAGGATTGGGGACAGCAGCTGTGATTCACATATGTTGGAGGCTGGTTCCAGGCTCATTCAGCTGCAAGGGGAAAGCTCCATTAGGGCAATTCCGCTTGCTTCTCATAGGATGCGTTTCTGCTCGTGAAAACCCAGCAGCTCTGTGTTTTGCTCCTCAGCTGGCACCTGAGCTCAACAGTAGCACTGATGTAGCTGAGGCTTCCACATATAGCACTTATTTTTGTGCCAAAATGGAGTTTTTAACTATTTTAATTGTCATGGTCATGTTCTAAGCTCTTTTGCACCACCAAGGTTACTTTCGCCTGTCCGAAAGTCTTTCTTTCACCCCTGGGCTGAGGGCTTTTCGCTACAGAGAATAGGGCATGGGCCAGGGTTCACCCCAGTTCCTTTCCCAAAGGCCAAGGATGGAGTCTTGCTGTACACAAACATCTATTGTTGCTGAAGGTATCGAAAGTCCTACAGAAGAGCCTCGTTAAACTATAAACCTAAACTTTGTCCTCCCCAGCACAGGTCAAAGTACCCAGTGAGTATCTGAGATATGTGCCAAAAGTGAAATTAACACCTCCTACGAGTGGCCACTTGATTTCCAAATGTCCCCTTTGCCTTTTCATGTAGCTTTTTATTGTGCTTTAAACTTTCATGTATTTATTTGTGGAGTGGCAAGGTGAAAGCCAGGGTGCCTCACCTAACCAAGACTTAGTCGTTCTACTGCTGTCTTGTCTGATACCAGCGATTAAGAGAATGAAATGCACCAAGACACCTTACACAAGTGTATATAGACTATATCACACATGCTTATGGAAGAAATAACCACTGTCCATTAGCTATTGTCTCTATAAGTGGGTGTGAGTGTGGGTGTGTTCTGTGATTAAAAAGCCCTAAGTTAACTTTTGAAACAAGGTATCCATCTGAAAGTTTCAATAGACCTTTCCTCTACAAATATACGGCTGAACAATATTTCAAATTACTAAAATCTGATAAAAAGGTTCTGAATGTCTTGATTTGTAACACCATTGACATAATAAATATGCTCAGTTGTGTAAGAGGAAGCTAACAAATAGTAATTGTTGCTGGAAGTATTTGAAACAGAAGAGCTCCCTCGCCATCCATTAGACCCCAGTGAGCAATCTTCCCCACCCTGAGTTTTCCATGGCCTTGTATCCAGGAGGCAGATTCCCAGCTCTCCAGCTGAGATTCATTCATGCCTGGTGCCAGCAGCACCCGAGGACCTCAGTGAGACTGGGCCTGCCCCATCACCACGGAGGCAGGGGGGAAAGATTGTAGGCAGTGAAAGGGCAAGGACTCATTTTTTATTATACCTTTTATGATAATTATTAAAAGCCCCAATGGAAACTATCTCCTACAATGAACTCTGGGTAATAAACAACTGTAATATTTGAGAGAACTCTTTTTCCCTTTGCCATCTGTGCTGCAATGCACTTGCCACCAAGGTTACCTGACGTTGTGGCTCTATCCCTGCCAACATCAGAGAATCAAAATGATAAAAGTGAGAAAACTCATGGGTTGGGATAAAGACAGCTTAATAGGTAAAGCAAAAGCTGCACATGCAAGCAAAGCAAAACAAGGAATCCATTCACCACTTCCCATGGTCGGGCAGGTGTTCAGTCGTCTCCAGGAAAGCAGGGCTTCCATCACACGTAGCAGTTACTTGGGAAGACAAACGCCATCACTCCAAACATCCTTCCCTTCTTTCTTCTTCCCCCAGCTTTATATGCTGAGCATGACACCATATGGTATGGAATATCCCTGTGATCAGTTGGGGTCAGCTGTCCTGGCTGTGTCCCCTCTTAACTTCTTGTGCACCCCCAGCCTGCTCTCTGATGGGGTGGTGTGAGGGGCAGAAAAGGCCTTGGTTCTGTGTGAGCGCTGCTCAGCAATAACAAAAGCATCCCTGTATTATCAACACTGTTTCCAGCACAAATCCAAACCATAGCCCATGCCACCTACTAAGAAGAAAATTAACACTATCCCAGGCAAAACCTGCACAACTGAAAACTGTCTGCCCGATGGAAAGAGCTGCATCCGGCACAACTTCCACACTTTGGTATAAAGAAGCACCACAGTGCAGCAGCCGCTCCTGTGCTACAGTTACGGCAAGAAGCTTACCGTGCTCTGCTGTGTCAGCAGTGGCTACTTTTGGCTTTGGCTAAACAAGTAATTTGGAATTAACACGAGGAGTGTAGACTTCTGAAGGACAGAGATAACAGTATAACCTCCAATTGTTAGAAAACAATCTGCTGGAATGGTCTCATCATTATTATCTCATTATCCAGTAAGGAAACAACCATTCAGATACTTTAAGGTGTTATCTAGAGCCAAAAGCCATTTTCTGTTTAATTTTACTGTGTGCTTCACTGTTACTATTGATATGACAATCTCCTAGTTTTGATTATAAATAACATATGTCTGCAGAATGGTTTCAGCTGATTGTCACCAAGGTCTCTGTAAAAGACAAGAGCACAGACTATAAGGACGCCTACAAGTTCACAGAGTATGGATTTGTGCTTTCCTCTGAGTGATCTCAGTGCCTTTCAAGTAAGTCTTTAAAGCTCTACAACCCCTCCAGTTCTTTCTACATTGACTTCAGCACAGATAATAAAGCTGCTTTGTTACAGAACCATGTATAAGAAAAACGATTAAAAAAAAGGTCACTTTTTGAATACAGCTTTAATACAAAAAATACTATTTTCTATATTAGCCAAGTTAACCGTGTTTATCATCATTGCTTAAGAGTTTGGGCTTTTTTCCTTTTTGGCCTTAAAATTCTGATCTGGTTGCAGCTGTGCATTATGGTATATGTTCCCTGGCAGCCTGGGCTTTAGACAGCAGCCCCTCACATCCAGGCTTCCCATCCTTCCCAGACTCTGCCAAGAATGTTGGGATCTGTCGCTTGATCGATCAGGCATCTCACTTGCGTCTCTTCTGAAAGGCCATCCTCTGGCTCCTTGGCTCTGATGTTGTTATCAGCATTACCACGAGCCACAGCTACAAGATCATTATAAGAAGGCGACTTCTCGTGGCCAAGGCGCAGTTCATCACTAAAATTGAGAACACAAAAATAAGACCTTACTAAAAGAAACAAGCAGAAACATCTGTGATGGATTTTCAAACACCAAACAGTACTTGAACACAAGTCCTGCAGCTTTATTTTTCAAGACGTGGAGACCATTCAATAGCTGTGGAAGGTGACTGGTGATTTCAGGTGTCCTTTAGAGTGAATATTTACCATGGATATTTCAATCTTGTCGAAGATGTCTAAGTGAAAGACAGCAGCAGTTCACATCTGAGCTGTTATCCCCCTGCCTGCCCTACTGACTTGTGTCTGCAAGGAATATTTTGCCGCCTTTTCCAGTACAGCCTTGACCACAAAAGGGACTCCTCCCAAGTCCTGCACTTTTCAGTGTTTGTATGGTTTTAAAACAGGCTTTTCTTTGCTTTTCAACCCCCCTCTTGATTAATCAAAAATGTCTTTTTAAAAGAGGATGGAAGGGATTAATTGTACTTTAACTGAACTTTAAAGACATTCTGCCTTTAACCAGACTTGACTAGACTGACATAAATAACCTGGGAATGCCACCAGATTTGAATTTGGTGGTTTTGGGGAACAGCAATACCTCCATGCCTCCCATACAGCTGGTTCAGGTTCCATTTCAAGCAACTGTCCAGCAGAAGCATATTGATTTAAATACCACCCCCAGACTAGAAGCTGTGGAGACGAACATAAAGAACAGCAGTCTGAGGAGTGAGAGGTTAAGCAGGCTTAAAGGGTGGGGTTGTGCGTGCTGCCAGGAACAGTAAAACTGCTCAGGAGGCCTGAGCTGCAGCAGGAACACTAATGGGGAGTTATCTGGTGTTTGGCTGATAGGGCGATCCAGAGGGCTTGTATGTGGACCAAATGATTCTGACAGGAGGCCTGTCTCTTCTCTTTTCTTAGCTGCCATTCTATCTGAAGGGAGTGGAATATGACACAGGAGACTGCCAAAGCTCTTGAAGCAGATGAAAGCAGAAGGAGAGCATCTCACCAAGTGATTGCTGCTGGATTGGCACCTGTAAGCTTCCGTTTGACATAGCTGACTCTTTGCAAAGGGTACCAGTTTACTTCAGATGTGTTTACTTCCTTAATCCATGTACCTCCTTTTTTCAGCTGTCTTTGTTCAGAGTTCTAAACAGAAAACAAATTTGCCCTATTTATCATCAATCATATACTTAAAAGCCCTTTAAGCTGCCCGATCATAGCAAGTCAAGCCAGTAACTCTCAAGTGCAAATGCAATAGAGGGCAAAGTAGTGATGACATCTATCCAGGCAGTGACTCAAAATTTAATTTACAAGTGGAGTTACTGAAGTGCAACTAGTTTCAGATTTTTCTCTGTAATTATTAGTTTGAACCATACAGTGTTACATAAATTTCAGAGTCTGAATACAAAAAGATGAAAATATATATGCCGTGACGTAAGTGACGTACCATGATCAAGAGATACCCACATTTTTAGGGTTATCATGCAGATAAAGAACAGCACAACGATAACACAGACATATGCTACTATTCTTTGTCCATTGATCATTTAAAATCCTTTAAGTTCAGTTTCCTTGAGAACTCAGAAAAACAAAGAAAGATAAGAGGAACACTGAGTGAGCATCAGGAAACACTTCCCTTTCTGATCGGTTTTATCCTTACTACAGTTTAAGAATTTTCATATGAAAGAAAAGGAAAAAGGAAAAATCTCACCTTCCAGTCCAAAGAAGGCTCTTTTACAAATACATCCATTGTGCTGATGAGGAGATCTGGATGCTCACGATAAGCCCTTAGGGCATGTACCATCACACTGTAAATGAGACCCCACTCTTTCACTGGCATCATCAGATTAACAAACTGGCGGGTCAGACGAAAAGGCATCAACTCTGGCACAGGCAAAAACTAGCCAAGGGGAAGGACAGTCAAACGAAAACAAGAATTAAGAAGCCTTGGAACAGAAGGATTAGAAATAAATATTTTTTCCTTTTCAAGCTTTTAAACCATCTCTGTCCCCTAACTTAAAATAACGTGTGACACGGCTGAACAGGACCATCAAAGCTCTGGTCATGAATATTTAGTGGTACTGGTTAAAAGCATGGCTGAACTATATACCACCATACCATATCAACTCCATGAAACTCTACTGCTCCTAGTTTGTCTGAGAATATATGGAAACACAGATTTTCTTCTATTAACTAGAAATAACTTGTAAGCCTTATTTTGCATCAGAATAGCAGCAAATAAGGAGCATTAAATTTAGCACTGAGACCAGACGTGTCATTGCACATAAAAGCTGTAACAAATTAATTAGAAAAGCAAATACCTGTGTAGCTGAGCCAAACGCATATCCAAAGTCTATTCCCACCATGCCACCTGTCTCCTTGTTAATCATGAAGTTGGACAGATGTCTATCTCCAATACCAAGTATCCAGTGGCTGATGCACATCAGTGCATGAGAGCTGGCAAAATGGGACCGCAAGGACAGGAAGGCTTCAGGAGATGTACTCATTTTCACAAAGGCTCGCCTTAACAAAACAGAAGTCACTTGTTGCATACAGATAAACCACCAACATTTGTTTCACAACCTGCAGCCATTAACAGTGCACTTACCGCAGCAGGTCTTCTGGAACACTGCTTTCCCTGCTTCTGAAAGACTTAACTGTTTCTGTACGGTTAGCGTTTCTGCAAATTAAAGAAGGAATAATGTTAGCTATTGAAATAACAGCCCACTGGGTGTTAGAAGTTCAGACGTGTACATGGAATCATAGAAAGGTTTGGGTCAGAAGGGAAACTCAAGATCATTTAGTTCTATCCTCCTTGCTATAGGCAGGGACACCTTCCACTAGACCAGGTTGTTCAAAGCCCCATTCAGCCTGGCCTTGAACACTGCCAGGGATGGGGCAGACATAGCTTCACTGGGCATTACCACTGAACTGTCAAATATTAGTATGGACCAAAGAGAAAAGATCCCAGACACCAGTTTCTTCATGAAATATTGACTACTGGAGTATCTCGGTGCAGCTGGATTTAAGAAGAACTAGGCCAGAATGTGAATGTCTGAATAGTCTTTCTACCTTTGCATCTCTTGTAATCTTTTATAGCTTTGGATAAGTTAAAGAAGCAATAAAAGACATTCCATAAAACCCACCCTTTACCAGCCTAGTATCCAAGATGAACCTTAAAGGTTCTCCATTCTGTGAATATAGAGAATTGCATTTTAAACCAGGAGCCAAACTGTGTACTAGGGTACAGCTCTGCAATAGAGGGCAGCATGAGATGAGTGGGGGTAACTGGGAATTCCAAAGCACATTCCGGATCTGAATACAAGTATTAATGCAGATGCACTAATTTAAAGGAGTTAAAGTTTTCCTTTAAAAAGCAAGATGCTTGCTTAAGCAGGTTACGAGCTCATCATGCTCCGCTGCAAACTCCACTTTTCCCCCCTCTTCAGGGCTAGATCTAGGCAGGTGTGGAAATTCCTACAAGAGGATGCTCAAGTTGGGACCCGAACCATCAAATGTTCTTAAATTCTCAGTGAATCACAGCGATTTATTTTGTCCAGCTTCAGCAGGTGCTCTGGCTCTGAGGCAGCCTACGTAACTATATAATCAGGAAGGAACGAGACAACTACAAAATAAAGAAGCAGATGGTCTTCTTCAACTAGACACTTTCTTAAAGAAGTGAGCAAGCTTCTGGAAGCATTCCCATGCTCTGGGGGGATTTTGGCAGCACTGAACTCCTCCTGCAGAGCATCTCCAGTAAGACAAAGGAGTAAAATAAGCAAAAATCAGATCTAGCCTGCAAGTTATAATGCAGATCGTATTTTTCCTGGAATTTCTACAACTCTATGTGTGCATGCTCTATTTTCTATGTTTTACATGCAGGTCTCAACACTTACCTGTACATAACCTGGTATCGAGAGATGCCTTGCACTTTCCCACTCATCTTGGACAGCCACTCAGAATAGGTAGCATGAGGTCCCTTTTTGCTAGGGACAAAAAAGAAAAGCTGATGATTTCCCTATATTACCCTACCACTCTGTACTTGAACACCTGCAGGCTGTGTGCTGCTATGACCCATGAGATTTTTATGCACAGGAAGAGTCAGGTATCTGCAGCCTACATCAATCTTAGCCTTGCTCTGGAAATGAAGTTTATGCAATCAGTGCATATGCTGATCCATCCATCTCATTCCCCTTAGCTCTGAATGCACTTCAGTCATGTTTGTCAGAAGATTAGAATCCTCAAAGGTGTTAACTTGTCAATAGGCACTGTGAAAATTAGATACTGTGTTGACAAGAAAGACCCAGAATAATTTCTCCAGGGAGGGAAAGATATTTTCAGCAGTCTTGCATCCATTTGAGAGGCATTATGCAGCCTACCACAGTAGTAGGTATGTAACAAATGCTGCTGTTTGTTCATGGGAATGCAGGAACGCAGTCCCTTATCTCCTCAGTGTGTACAAGAGGGGAGGAATGGGGGCTTCTTGAAGAATATGATCTTTATTTCCTCATCTTTACTAAATATACTAAACTTCTTTTCCAGAGAGAAAGCAACTTAGCAGAGCACCTGCCTTCTCTCTTCCAAAGCATGTTCTGAGATATAGAGATCCTTTACATGTAAGAAGTATTTATCATTTATAGACTGCAGAGACCATCATTTTGGGATGAAGGAAAGGATGTCAAAACTTCAGGAAGGTATTCGCCCCACCCCAACAAAAATATTGCCAGCAAGGATTTAATCAGAATTTTTCTCTGTGAGTGCTATCATTCAACCATAGCTCAAGATAAAGTGTCTTAATTGACTTTGTTGAAGAACATATGGGTAAGTATTTAAAGCCTATATACAACAATAAAAGAAAGCAATTTTGGAGGGGGATAAATAATCAACTGTTTTTAGAAAGACACTCATCTTCTACATTTAGTATATTAGAAATTTTCTCCCTTCATGAGGTGGTTCCATGTGAGGAGTCCTCCACTTTCCCAGTCAATGAATTGAGACTAAACGCAATACCGCTGCTCTTCACAGAAGTGAAGCAGACTGCGGTAATGCAGGAACTGTAGCAGTTTCTGAACTGCTCACAAATTCAGTAATTGTGGAAATAAAGACTCTCTGGAGTCGAACCTCCATGCCGGAGGCTACTCCAACCGGCCCCATAAACAAGAGGACTTGTAAAAGTAAATGGTGACAGCAACGCTCCAACAAATCCAAACAGAGATTATGCACCAAGAACAGCATTGGTAAATAAAACTACATGTCTAAATTAGAGCTTAGAAAGAGACTGAAATGATAGAATTAAATCAATTTTACAACTATTAGTCTTCCAATTACAACCAAGAGAAAGAAAGCTAACTTATTCAAACCTAGCATTTGTATAAAGTCAGAGTGTTCTTTTACAGTTGTGTTTTGTGCATCTGCTGCCAATTTGCCCTGTTACTGACTCACTGCTGAACCCAGGACCTGAATAGCTCTGTCTCTGCTCTGCTCCTCTTCCCTCTGCTCCACTCCTCTTCCCTCTGCTCCACTCCCCACCTCACTGACCTACGTCCATTTCCTGCCTGATCAAATCAAGAGATCAAAATCCTTTGCTTGTAAAATCAATGTGCTGATAAGGAAATGGTGATGATAGTGACGTCACACGTGATTATAATTATAAGCCTCTTGTTTAAACAACCTGGGTGGAGGATATTCCAGGTACAATGGTACTCATTAAACAAACAGTTGCTAATTACTAATTTGGGTCAGGAAGCGCAAACTGCCTCCTCGCTTACAGGTGCTTTTATTTCATTCTTATTAAAAAATAAAATGCTGCCACAAGATTGTCAGTATCCAAAGCCCATTAGTAGTGGACTCCAATAGAGAAGACAGCTAAACAAGCATCACCTGTTATAGTTGCTGTTTTCCTCCTCAGACATGCTATTCTTAAGAAATTCTTTTAAAGTACAAGTATTTTCCAGCCACTTGATGAGCCCCAGTCTGGAAAAAAATTATTCAGAGATGTGAACAAGTAGCTCAGAGTTGAACTTCAGAGGAACACCACAAATAGGAAGTAACACATTCTAGTGCCTGCTAAAAGAACTTTGATATTCAAATATACTCTGAAAGTTTCCAGACAAAGCAACTTCAATGTTGTTTAAAAGGAAAATAAAATAGCCAAGACACAAAACACCAGAACCAGAATCTGGCACACAGAAATCTCAATTTCCAACATTCCAAAAGTAACAGATGTTAACACAAGGACTTCTGTCCCTTCAAAAATAAACGTGTACCTTGTTGTCATGGGGATGACCTGGTAAGTTTTTAACTGCATATTCCTTTGGCTACATGTAGCATCTTGGGATAGGATAATGTTCATTACATCAAACAGCTGCTCAATACGTTGGTCTTGTCGCAGGTCTTCACCACCTTTGACAAGAAAAGGATACTCCTGCTCATCGCTACCTCGGATTGTTATGCGTTTTGGCTTCCTCAAGGAATTCATTACACTTATCTTGGAAAAAGACAGAAAAACACAAAATATTTGTGACAGAAGACTCAGCCTTACAGGATCATCATTGAGATTAAGCATTCCTGTCATGCCTGGATGGCATAATCAAATTGCTCAGTTATTACTAGAAAAAAAAATGCTCACTTGCAGACCTTCCCTTATGTGCTGCAAGATGCATACACAAGCAGCATCCTTGCTACTGTCAAATACTTCACATGGAATATGGACACAAATTTATACCACAAAGGATTTTGATTCAAACTTAGAATCATACCCGTTCATCAAATCCAGAGATTTTTGCATGGTATTCTGGCAGTGGCTTCCCTTTTCCATCATACTGACCTGAAGTGGTAGTGGAAAAAAGTGAAAGAAAAAAGGTTATATAGATTTATTTCTTTAAAGTGTTTAAGAACAGAACACACTTCCAAATATTTGGTCAAATTGGTAGGATATATAGCTATGAAGAAAATAAATTTATAAAAATCCATCATATACATCATACGATTTAATCTAATATTCCTTCCTTGTTACACTGCTAGAATTGCATGGTCAATGGTTTCAAAGGACACATCCTTTCTGAAACAGATTTAAACATACATTAGATTTATATATCAGATTTCTTGGAGTCAGGCCTTTAAAAAACTACTTATGCAAGAAATATAATTTTAGAAACAATTCTAAAATTCAGGACTACAGCTAAAGAACAGAACTAAGAGATGATGAACGAACAGAGTTATTTCAGACAAAATCCTCCTCTGCGTAAGGCCAGAAAGAAGGGCGATATGACCAACATAAGGAGTAGAGTTCAAAGAGTAGCAGCTTTCTTGTAAAGGACAGTTCACCATTGACACTGAAAAGGAACTTACCTGGAACTTCCAGTTCATTCCTCAAGAACTCGGCTTTGAATTCACTCATCCACGGTGAACATTCTTTCAGGTTTCCAGGTTCTTTACAGTTTTTGTTCATTTTTGAGAGAAGAGATGTTGTAATTGCATCAAAGTCACTAATCTTCATATCCAACAGTACTGAGCCACCTTTTCCAAAATGATGGTCAAAGTCCTTCGAAAAAGCCTGAGGTTCATTTATAGAAAGGAATCGCATTAACAGCAAATGCAGACTGCCTTTGTCCTCATGCTTGCCAGGTCCTTGCTGTATGGCTCAACCTCCAGCTGCTCCCTTCCTTCTCCCCCACCCAACAGCGGCACATCCCGCCAATTCTTATTCCCATACTCTTAAGTGTAAAGTCATTATCATCAGAGACCCAGCTTATCTTGCAGCAACATATTCAAGGAGCTGTTATGCCCCTAAACTTCTAATTGCCCTTTCTGCTGCTCTATCACCTCACCTCCTTTCAACTCCACCTTACTCGCATCCTCCACCTTCCCTGCTCATGGAGAAAGAATCTCCCTAGTGACACTTAGTAAGTTTATCTAATGCTAATGTGACATAAGAATGGCCATATGGGAGAGACTTGGATCCACCTAGCCCTGGTCGTGGCCTATGAACATACTATACAAGCATACAGCCCCAATTCTACAGGAGTATCACTCTCCTGGCCTCCAGCAATTTGCAGCTCAGAGATTTCTGGACCCAGAAGTGTGCATTTCTATGTAAAAGCTCTCAAAGCATTTCCCTGAGCCCCATGCTATTTTCTATTTGCTATTCAAATCCGTGAAAGCATCCATAATACCCTGCAGCAGGAGTTCAGCACATGTGTACTGAATGAGGAAACACTTCTCCCTGTTTATTTTGAACCTTCCACTTCCATAGGATATTTACTTTATGCTTGGCACTCCTGATGTTAAGAGCTATACCTGGCCTTATTGTGTCTTTTCGAAATGGAGGAATGCTAAAGCTGCTTCTTGTACAGAGGTTACCCAGTACCTCTAATTACTCTTGCCCCTCTGAACCTCATCCAGTTTCATTGTATCTGAATTAAGAACTGTGGACAGGGACTACAGTGCTCAAGAAGAATCAGAGAACACTGCTATGTCAACGTACAAATCCATGTTTTGTTCTCTGTTCTTAATGATGACTAACAGCCACTTTTCTGTCTTGACTGCTCTTGAGTATTCACATACCTATCACAAATCAAGATTTTGTTCTTGAGTTGCAATAGTCAGCTCAAACCCAAAGAATTTATATACAAAATTTTAGACCTCAGTTTTGAAAAGTCCTTTCTGTAATTCTTCACAGTTGTAACTCTTCTGAATAATTTACCCTAAATAACTTAGTATAAGCAGCAAAATTGAGTAGCATAATATAGCAAAACACCTTAAGATGCTCATATATCCTTGGCAGCAGGGAAAACAAAAACCCAGGGCCAGATTCCTGTGCATGCTTCTAGATGGTCAGAGAGGCCTAGGCCCTGAGAACTTGGCAGTGTGCAAGAACGGGAAGGCAGAAGCTGAGTTAAGAGGGAACATTTAGTCCTGAAGGGCAGTCAGAGGTTGAACTATAGTAAGCCCATAGCTTCTAGCAAAGAAATCCCAGTCCGGTACTAACAACTTGATCTCTTGTCTCATCAAGTCCTGCAGCACTTGTAAAAGCTGTAATCTGGCTTCCTCTTTTGACTTTCAGGTGCCTTCTAGAAAAGCACACGATGCCAACATGACTCAGTAATCACACATACCTGAATAAACCTCTTCCTCAGCAATCCAAGGCCAGGAGCATCTAAATTTCCCAAACTCTTGTACATTCCTTCGTACATTTCCTTAAGTTTATTTTTATTTCTCTGAGCTTTTACCAACTCGTTTTTGACATCCTCAACCCAATCCTGCAAACAGAAAGAAACAGATGAGTACTCAGAAAAAACTTTGCTGACCCTTGCTCTTTGGTAATCTGCTCAGATTGTATTTGCATTTCCTTAATTACAAATAGCTAATTAATGTGTCTTGATAATCAGAAGAGCAATCAAAAGGCTATGGAAATACTTCCCTTCACCCTGGAAGGAAAAAGCTGAAAAGGGCTAGCACAAAATAGCCAGCTGGCACAAGGGAGGGAAACTACACCAGTGAAAGCTGCTGACAGCACCCTGCCAAAGGGTAATGAAGGGGAAGGGAAGGAGGGGGAAAAAGCCAAATACATTTTACCTTAAAAATCATTATGGGATTAGAGAGCTGTTCCAAGGAGTGAACGAAATCTTGAACTATTCCTCCTCTGTCCAACTTATTCCTGATTCTTTAAAAGAAAAAAGAGCATCACAATGCAACAGAGCTACGATCACCACCTAGCATGCAGATAAGCAATGATCCAGATTGTCTGCCATATTCAAGAATCTGGTAAAATAATCCAGGGATAGGTAGGCAGGACTCCTTGAGAATTCTCTCTGGGACTGCATGATTGTTAATATATTGATTGTCCTTACCGTGCAGCTCCCAATTTCTTAATTAAGTGCTCCACTATGAAAACTGGAGCTTGGTGGTGGATTGGAAAAGGTCCTTGCAACATAAATAGGCATTAACCAGACTATACATCCTGTCACAACAGTTATTCAAGGGTGACACTTTGTGAAGCACAAGACTTTATCTTCTTATCTGAAGCAAAGAAATTCAGCAAATGTATGAGATTTTAAAAAAAAAAGGCAGAAAGACCACTAAAATTGCATTAGTGGTTCTACAGCACTGCGTGATAAAAGTTGACTTTTGCCTGGGGATTAACTCAGGTTTTATCGCATGGCAAAATAGGCAAGGGAGGGCCTGTAGAGGAAGTTGCATGCTACACACTGAATAAGCAGAGAAGAATACAAAAGAGCCGTCAGTGAAGATAACATGCATCCATTTCACTGGCCCTCTCTGAAGTCTGGTAGGAGCATCTACCTATCAAACATTTCTGCTTTCTCTTGGTATTAGAAAGATTGTAAATGTCTAAGCAAGCTTAATCTTCACCTCTGATGGATACTGATTCACGCTGCTGTGAAGTCTGCTACAGAAAGAGCCTAATCATGACCAGATTTCCCTTCTACCTCAGCAGAGCAGGAGAAGGAAGAAGAAACTTTGACTACCACAGAATTATGAGGAGAAAGGGGTTGCCTCTTTGTGGTCTTCTTGGTTTATCTTGGAAAAATTCTAACTTCCCACAACCTGGGGACTGTATGTAATCAACACTTTAGGCCACTAACCTGAGTATGTCTAATACTAAGAGTTATGTATTGTTTTTCCCTGGGCCTTTAAAACGAAAACACAGTGTGCATGGGACTACCCTCTAATATTCCTCATGCCCACCCTAGAGAAAAGTTTGTTTAGGAAAAATAAATCAATCTCTTCACTCCTGAATAAAAAACATGCAAAAGAGCTCCTCTGATTGCAAATTCACCTTTCTACAAATTCCTTGTTCTTACAACCAGTTGCAGTATCTTTGAAACGGTAACTTTCACTGCTGATCATGAAAGGGTAGATGATTGCCTGGGGATAGGTATCTGCAATCTCTTCAACAGTATGTTGCACAGCTACTGCTTCATCCTTGTCAAGTAGTGCCATCATCTGGCTAATCCAACCAATGAACTGCCAACAGGGAACTGAAGAAAGCTGCAAAAACACAGATACTGCTTTCAACTGTGATCCTCCTGGAAAATACAAGACGTAGCAAACAAACAAAACTGCTCTGTGGCCCAGCCCGACAGACAGAAACACATAAAAAGGAAACAGAGAATGTCAACTAAGTTGCACAAAACAGCCCCAGTGAAGCATTATTACTACTACTACTACCACTATCACCACCCACTGCTGCTGCTGCTTAATAGGTTTTCCATTATAGATTTGCAGCTTGTTCTTCAAGATGAGGCTTTACACTCAAACTTGTGGTTTTTCTGTCTGGATGCAATATAGCAATTTTTGATCACCATATACAAACAACTCAAAAATCTGAAGAGATAGTTCAAACACCATTGGGTTGAAGTCTTGGTTTGAGTAAAAAAAGGCAGGCAGGGGAACACTGGAACTTCTACCACAGTTTTGTCCTTCCTTCAATTTTAAAAAGGTTTGGGTTTGCTGACAGATACTAACTTCAGTAAAGCACACCTCCCAGTATATTTCATGCTCACTCCCCTCCAAAAACTGTATCACTTTTGAAAGGACTATTACAATACATTTTCTTGTGATAGCCAGACGCGAGACTCACAAATCCTTTCCTCCTGTCTTACCGCTTCCTACCTTTCTAATAGAGTTTAAGAACAGATTGTCAGTTTTTATCTCACAGAAAGACAGAGGAGAGGACAAAGAACTGCCTGCTGAGCTCCTTTTCAGAGTGAGATCTGTCAACCAGACCAGGTGTCAGGTTCTGTTTGAATCATCAGAGTTTCACTGAGGCCACACCATGCACACGTCAGCCATTTTTGCTATTTCCTCAGTTTCTGGGGATAACTAAGCCATGTTTCTGTCTTGAGTTCTTCCTCTGACAGTGCCTGGAACTCTGTGAACACCAGCACAATGACACGGGCTTGAAAAGGCAGGCAGGCTAAGGCAGATACAGGCATGAGTCACAGACATCTCAGCTTATCTGTCCTGTGACAGCAGGGAAGGTAAGCATGGCTCACAGTATCCTGCGGTTGAATGGC
>JANHGB010041988.1:0-13157 GCA_026283785.1 Coracopsis vasa
CCCCCCCACTTGAGTGCTTGCAGGAACCCCTGCACGGGTATGAGGGATGTTGGGGTGCGAATATCTGGAGACACTGGGATGTGGGGTGCAGGATGCTAGAAAGTTATGGTATCTGGGAGCATTAGGATGGGGAATATCTGGGTCTGGAGGCATTGGGGTGCGGTAATGTGTGTGGTGCTGAGGGACTGGGACTTTCTCAGGTGCTGGAGTCTGGGGCTTTGGATGCAGGGGGCTGGGCTTTGTCAGATGATGGGGTGATTAGGGCTGGGGAGATGAGTGGGAGCTGGGGGCAAGAAGTGATGGACGTGGGATATGGCACCGTGCAGGGGAAGTTTCTCCCCCATTGCTGCAGGAATTGGCAGCTATGGGGGGAATGTGGCTGAAAGAGCCTGGAGCCCCTGGCCCCTTTGCCCTCCCTGTGGGGCTGTGCCAGGGTTGTGAAGGGAAGGGGCTGCTGTGGGTGCTGAGCTGTGCGGATTGGCATGTGAGTACTGAGGACAGGGCTGAATGTGGCCAGACAAGGGGATCCAAAACATGTCAGAGTGATGCACGACCTGTTGGTTGTGCCTGGTGAGGGTGGGAGTGCAGAGAGCTGCACATCGCTGCTGCCTTGTCTCCCTTGACAGCCTTCATTGGCTGTGGCACGGACATCCTGGCTCAGACAAAGGCTGCCAGAAGACTTTGCATGAGTGTGATTTGGGGTTTATTTGCCCCTATCCCATCTGGTTGGCGCTGGCAGCTGGGGATGCTGCAAGATGAAGAGGCTGCAGATCACATTCACTTGGGCAGGCAGATCTTGGGATGGCAGCTGTGATGGGATGACATGCCGATAGGAGGGATCCAAAGGACCAGTTAGTAGCTGATCAGAGGGAGGGGATGAGGGTGCTGTGCCCAGGAGGTGCTTTCAGCTCCCTTGTGATGGAGAATATCCCTGAGCTACCTGGGATCTGGCTGGGATGAGGCATGTCCGGGCTTTGTCCCTGTGTGTCGTTGGCGAGGGTATGGATGGCATCTGGGTAATGGGTATGCGGAGCGCCAGCCCTCTTATAGGATACACTTCCTGCAGTCAAGAGGAGCTGCTGCTCTGCTGGGGCACTTTTGGGGTATTGGTATATATTGGGGCATTTAAGGTGCCTCCTCTGGTACCTTAGATGTGCCAGTTCCTGCTGCCAGGGATGTCCCTGCCATAGAGGTGGTGATGGGGACCCTGCAGGATGTGTCCCTGTGCTAAGGTTTTGTAGCAGGATGATGACCACGGCTGTCCCAGTCCTGCAGCCTTACTGGCTGTGTTTGGAGAGTCCCTGAGCTGCACTCTCCCTTGGCACCTGTATCCCATCCCCTTCACCTTACATTTTGTACTGAGAAATGATTGTTCTGCCAACATCTCCTTTGAGCACAGCCAGGCTGTCTGGGAGCACTGTCACAGGCTGGGGATGGGAATGGGGACAGCGCTGCTGTGAGCCCTACTTTGCTCTATGGTCCCTCCTGGCCCATGCCTCCTTCTCCCTTTGGTTCCTGCTCAGCACAAGGGTTGTGCAGCCCCTCTCCCCTCTCCTCTCCCTGGCACTGTGGAACACCCTTTCCCTAGGTCCCTGCTGCCCCATGAACTGCAGGTCTCACCCAGCAGCTCTGCTGCTCCCAGCACCTTCAGCCCTGCTGTCTCTGGGTGTCTGGGCTGAGGCTGCCCCATCCCACCCCCAGGGCAGGGACTCACTGTCCGTCCCCTGCCCTGGGAGATGCCAGCTCTGATTTCATTCCCCTAATGGATGACTGTCTGGCCCCTGCGGCTGCTGCAGGCACCTTAGCCCTGGTTACGCTCGGCTCTGTCACCACTGACTGATGAGGGTCGTCTGCAGAGCTGCTGCTGGCGGGACCCATCCTGACCCCCCAGGGCACCTGAGGGAACTCCAGTCTCCATTGCAGCCTTCATTGCAGGCCCCTGTGAGCTGTGGTCCCCTGACCAGGAGGTGATGCTGCCCGAAGCTGGGCACTGCAGAGGGGGACCATTGCTGGGGGCTGGTGGACCCTGCTCAGAGCTAAGCCCTACACAGGGACGAATATGAGACACAGGTTTTAGGGGCAGCTGGGCTCAGCATCACTGCCCAGATGGACCCAGAGCCATGGCCTGGCACGGGGAGCTTGGTGATGTGCCTTCGGGCTCACAGGAAAAGGGGATGCTCTGGAAGTGGATGGAGGCTCCCCGACTGAAAAGAGCATGTTCTGGGAACTACCGATCCCTTCCCCATGCTCCCCTGGCCCTGCCCTGCCACTTCTTCTGGCTCATCCCCCTGCCCTAGCTGGGGTTTGCCCTCGTGCTTCCCATGCTATCTGAAAAGGCAGAGGGATCCCCTCACCGAGTGCCTTCTCTCACCCCATCCCTGCTCCTAGGGCAGGGTGCTTGGTGGATTGTCCCTGGGGTACCAACTCCTCCTGCCTTTCACCTGACCCAGTGTTGCCCCATGGAGCCAAGCTGCTGCTGCTTTGCTCCCATCCTGGAATGTGCTGCGGACAGGCATTCAGTTGGGGACACTAAGGAGGGTCTTGCTGTGGAATGCACATCTTCCACCCATCATGGTGATGCATTTATTGAGGAGTTACTGAGAGAGGGAGCGGGGGAGTTTTGGCACCATTGGTTTGTTATTGTAGGGTCTTTTCTGGCAGGATGGTGCTAGAAGGGGTGGGTTGGTCTCCCCAGCCAGCTGTTACTGTGAAGGTGCTGATGGCTGTGGCTCTGTGGAGAGGGCAAGGACATAGTTATGTATCAGGCTGATCCTGGCTCCTGCTTTCTCTTTGGGGAGACCATGGAGCAGCCCAGGCTTAGGTCCTCCCTGGGAAGGGAGATGTCATCCCCGTGCCGTGTAACCCCCTGACATGGCAGCACTTGCTGGATCCAGCCCCCAAGGACACATCCCTTCTCCTTTTGGTGCTGCCCAAAGATGGAGGCTTGGTTTGTGTGTATGTGTGTTTCAAAGATGCTGGGCTGTGGAGTGACGCATAGGAAATGGCAAGCCACTTAACCCAGCAGACCTCCCACTGCAGATAAAACACCGCCAGCCCTTTCTGCTGGCTTGCTTTCTGCCAGGCACTTGATGGCTCTTGCAGAGAGGTGGAGAGGCACAGCGATGGCTGGAAAAGGAGCTGCTGCTGGCAGGGACAGGGCTCTGTGCTGTGGACATCCAATGTGCCCAGCAGGGAAGCACATGGCCAGGCTCTGCTCCTGCTTTGGGCAGAGCTGTTTCCCAGCAAGGGGGAGCCCAGGGAGCCTCCAGACATGCTTATGGTTTGGATGCTGGGATCAGAAAGGGGAAGGTCTGTCCTGCCCAGCAGAGCCCTCAGGCGCACCAAAGCCAGGACAGCAAAACCCGAGCCCTGGTCACCCCTCTCCTGTTGTTAAGCTGCATGTGCTGAACGTGCTCCCTCCTTGCCCCGGGGCCCCCCAGATCGGGCCCCCTTTGGTTTCCTCCTTAAGCAAACGCCCATGTTCTTTATTTTATTTTTTCTTTTTTCCTTCTTTATAACAAACTAAAGTGTAACTTGCACCCGACCTGACCTACTGCACGTGCCTATACCTGCTGCCCCTGTGAGTCCAATCACAGTTTACTCTCTGTTGCATCTCTCTCGCTGTGTGGTTTCCCTCCCGCCCTGCTCCCTCCCCTGGTCCATCACCCTGGCGTTGGGTGTTGCTCTGCTCACTCTGTCCCTTTCCCCTGGGTGAAGGGGCTATTCCTGCCTCCCAGGTCTGTTCCCATAGTTCGGCTCTGTCAGAGGGACCCAGAGCGTCCTTGGAAGGCTGAAAGGTGCAATTTCCCTTTCCCTCTGCGAATTAAAGCCCTAGAAAAGCAGCTGGGTCAAATCATGTTTTAGGCACAACTGATGCCTGCTTCTAGGAAGGGAAAAAGCCTTTTTCCTCACCTGCCTGCAAACCCCAGAGAGACAGGAGCCAGGCTGTGCCGTCCTGCCAGCACCAAGATCCTGGCCCCCACCCTTGTCCCTGTCACCCTGTGACAAATGACAAATGCCAGGGAGTGCCTTTGTGCATCCCTACATCTTTGCACATCACTAGCACCCTCCTGTGGATGCCACTTCCCTGGGGACAAGTTTGCCCTCTCTGAGTGGCTTTATGTGATGTCCTGCTTGGACAATGACCTCCTGGAGCTGTTCTCCATTGCCCCAGCCTGCTGTATTGGTGTGGGCTCAAAGGGTCCCAGGTCCTGCTGTGGGCACTTGAGGACCAACCTGCCTAGCACAGGCTGCTGGATGCAGATCCACATCCCTATACTGGAGCTGGGTACCACGCAGCACCATTTCCCCAGCACCTGGGCCTCAGCTCAGCCCCACAAGGCTAAGAAAGCCCCATCTGCTAGCCCCCTAGAGAAACAACCCCAAAACCAGGATTCAGGATGAAGGCATCTGCTGCTTGCAGATGTCCAGGGCGCTTGGAGCAAACACAATGTCAGCAGAGCCCCAAAGGGACTTTGCACCTTTCGTCCCATTGGTGCCCTATGCTGCTGTCTGCCTCCATTTGCGGTCTGGAGCCCAGCACGGCCTTCATCCCCCTCCTCTTCTCCTCCCTGCCTGTGGCATTACTCCTGCACTGAGGCTGGCTTGAGGCACTGTGGGGCCCTGCGGGAAGGGAGGGAGCGGGTCCGTGGCTGTGGGGCAGCACTAGCTGGGAGAGATGAGGCTGAGCAAAGCCACTGGGGTCCAGAGGGCAGAATAGGAGGTGGTGGTGGGGTCTGTGCAGTGAGGGGACCTGCTGTTAATGCAGGGACACTTGGAAGTGATGGCCATGGGCCAGGCTAGTGCGGGGAGCCCCTCACTCTGCTCCATAGCCTGGCCGAGGCAAAGCCCTGAGCCCTGCTCCCTTTCTGGCTGTCTCAAAGCAGGTCCCTGGGCTCGGATCCCAGTGCTGTGTTGGGGAGGGGGTGCATGCTGCAGTCAGGCTGCATGGCTGGGTTTGGTGCATGCTTCGTGTTCAGCCTTTGGGTGCCAGCAGGATCAAACTCAGCCCAAGCTTTGGGAAGGATGCGGTGCCCCGGCTCAGCTGCAGCCTGTTTCTTGGGCTCCATCCTGCCCTGACTCTCTGCAGAGCTCCATGGGGAGGGGAGGAAGCAGGTATTTTTCCTGGAGGCTAACGGGCAGAGTCCAGCCCTGTCATCTCCTGGGTCTCTGGGCTGCTGGGTATCTCCAGTGCACCCCAGCTTGCTCCAGTGGTGGGGTGCAGAAGGGCTGGGTGTGGGTAGCCCAGCAGGGCTGCCCATTTGCCATCCCCATGCTTCCCAAGGAGCGAAACTCCAGTGCCGGGTTTGTTCTGGGATGAAGCTGAAAGGCCAAGCAGAGCCTGGGCTGGGCTTTGCTTTCCTACTCCTCTGGCCTCACGCTGCATGTGCTGCCCCTGCCCTGCTCTCCTGCGCCGGGTGCCCACCCTGCAGCCGCTGGGTCCGGGGCCGTTGCTCTGTTAACTCTTCTGCTTGGTGACTCCTTCTTTCTTCCAGGCAACCCGCCGGGCCAAACTAAAAAAGCGCTGAAGCAGCGATTCCTCAAACTGCTGCCCTGCTGCCGGCCCAAATCCATCCCCTCGCTCAGCGAAAGCAAGTGCTTCTTCTTGCCTTTGTGTGTGTGTGTCCCCAGCGGCGCTGCTGCCTGCCCTTCGCCCTGGCCCTGCCCGAGGGAAGGGGGCACCTCCACCACTCCCCTGCTCTGGGTTTGGGGCTGTCAGGATCAGTCCTGCCTTGGAAGGGTCCGATCCTTTGGGCTCTGCAGCCACCTCTGTCCTCGCCTGCTTCCAAGCTGGCTTTCCCCCTGTCCAGCTCCCCCGAGTGGCTCCCACAGGATGCGTGGTGGCGAGACCGGCTTTGGAGCTGACTCGGGGAAGTGGGACCCTCCTGGCACTGTTTTAAGAGCTGGGAGGTTGTTGCTCAATCCTGGTTTGGAGATGGAGGTGTGATGGAGGCGGGCAAAAGGGGCTGAGCAGGGAGTGAGCACAGAGCTGCCCAAAGCCTTCTACCCATTCTGCACTGAGTGTGCTTGGCCCTGCAGTGAGTCTGAGCCCCTGGCCAGGGTCACCCCCTGGCCCATGGTGTGAGCTGATCCCCCCTTGGGAGAAGAGGTGAGTATGAAGGGGCAGGAGATGATCCACCTCATGGATGGGGGGTACCTGCTGTGGGGTCACAGTCCCTCTTGGTTGCAGTGGGACCAGGGGGTGCTGGTTGCTGCAGGCAGGGGTTGTGCAGCTTGCCAGGTGGAGGGCAGAAGCCATCAATGAAGGGGATCACAGTGGGCAGGATGGGTATAGATAAGGCTGGGGAGGACTTGGGTCTGGGGGGCAGTTCTCCTGCTGGATACAAGTCCAAGTGCAGCACAGAGCTGCAGGACATCCATGGTCTCAGCTGCACAGGGCAGATGTGTGCTGGGGTGGAAGAGAAGAGCAAGCAAGAAGGTTCTCAGCACTGGAGGGTTTCACATCCCCCTTTTGTACTGGAGGCTGGGGGGCTGTTGCCCAAGG
This sequence comes from Coracopsis vasa, assembly GCA_026283785.1. Lineage (NCBI taxonomy): Eukaryota > Metazoa > Chordata > Aves > Psittaciformes > Psittacidae > Coracopsis > Coracopsis vasa. Next base: position 6,506 of record JANHGB010041988.1, read on the forward strand.
GTGTCTTTGGGCAACAAGCCTGTTCCAAGGGTGTCCCTGAGTGTTCCCTGCTGGCATAGACCCAGCTCCTGCTCCAGAAACCCTTCAAAATCATGTCACCCTGGGTAGGTGAGAGGACGGGGTGTGCTGCGCAAGGTGCCTCTCCTGTCCCCAGCACAGCAGGGCAGGGCAGGATGGTGCTGGCCTCAGCCACCCTCTCTTCCCCTTGGGTTCCTTGCAGACAGCGTTGAGGATGAGTTTGAGCTCTCCACTGTCTGCCACCGCCCTGAGGGGCTGGAGCAGCTCCAGGAGCAGACCAAGTTCACCCGCAAAGAGCTGCAGGTCCTGTACCGAGGCTTCAAGAACGTGAGTACTCCTTGCTCAGCTTTGTTAGCCCTGCCTCTGCTGCCATGTCCACCTTGGAGGGTGCTTTGAACCCCGTGGTGCCTGGGGTTTGCAAAGCCTTTTTGGACCTTGGGGTTGAAGCTTATCAGGCTATGGCCTGATCCCACCTCCAGGGAGCTCAGTTGGGAGGCCTGATCCTATGCTCCATCCCTTGGGTGCCTGGGATGCAGAGCCCCTCCAGTGAGGGGTGCAGCACACAAAAACAGGGAGAGGCCCCAAGCTGCCTTAGATCCACCCCACAGGGCAGTGCAGAGCTGTGGGGCATGGCAGGGGAGATGCAGGGATTCAAGGGGATTCAATTAAGCCCCTGTCTATAACATGGAGGTGATGCTGTGGCTTGCCCTGCCAGGAGTGCCCGAGTGGCATCGTCAATGAAGAAAACTTCAAGCAGATCTACTCACAGTTCTTCCCGCAGGGAGGTGAGTGCCCATCCCTGTCCCCATTGCCATGCCCTGCATGGGTGCCTTCACAGGGCGAGGGTTTACACGGCACCCCCTCACACTGTTTACCTTCCCTCAGACTCCAGCACGTACGCCACCTTCCTCTTCAACGCCTTCGACACTGACCATGATGGCTCCGTCAGCTTTGAGGTGAGCTGTGACCAAGGAGGAAATGGCCGTGGGGCAGGGAGGGCATGTCCCTTCATGTACCATGGGCAGGACTGCGCAGTGTTGCTGTTGGAGATGGATGAAGAGCTTCACAGGGGATGGTGGAGTTTATTAAATTCCCAGAGGCAGTGGGGAAACAGTGAAAAGCAACAAAAAAGGAGCCTTTCTGTATTTCCTGACCAGTGTCTTGTAGGCATCCAGGGTGGCAGGCACAGCCATGGCTGGGTCCTGTTCAGGCTTTGGCTGAACATCAGGTCCTAATGCACATTGTTTTCTTGGGTGCTGGGACCCAAGTGTGGGACATATTGGGGACATATTCAGTTTTCCACAGGCTCTTTTGGATACTCAATGTTTCCCTTGCCAGCCCAGCCCTGGGGCACACTTGCTTTAGGGCTGGGTTCCTCCTCTGCAGGAGGGGCAAGCAGGGCTGTGCCCTGTGTCTGTGAGATACTTTGTGGATGCAACTGCATGTGTCTGCCTTGTCCATCCTTGCAGGACTTTGTGTCTGGGCTGTCCACCATCCTACGAGGCACCATTGATGATCGCCTGAACTGGGCTTTCAACCTCTATGACCTGAACAAAGATGGCTGCATCACCAAAGAGGTAGGATGTGGGGTCCAGGATGGTCCCTGAGGCCAGCACAATTCTGTCCCCGGAGGGATGAGGGCAGGACTCATGGGCATTTGCTGAGCTCTGGAGGAGATCTGGGGGGTGTCAATACTTACTGAGCTCAGCTTTGCAGACAGGTCCCTCCTGGCGCCCTGGCACTGGTGTGTCTCTGGGGTGGAGGATGGATGAGGGGTGTGCTATTTCCTCCATCACACATGCAAGCATACACACGGCCCCACACTGGGCACAGAGCTGGCACTGACACACCTAAGCACCCCACAGGTCCTTTGAGAGCATCATGAAAAAGGTGTGGGTTGGGCACCAGGTGGAGGCAGAGCCCTGTGTTGACCTTGCAACCTTGTTCCCCATCCCTCCAGGAAATGCTGGACATCATGAAGTCCATCTACGACATGATGGGCAAATACACCTACCCAGCCATGCGGGAAGAAGCACCCCGGGAGCATGTGGAGAACTTCTTCCAGGTGAGCTGAGCACATCCTGGGGAGGCAGAACTCCAGCACAGAGCCAGCAGCTGCCCAAAACCCGGCATGGTGCAGGAGAAAACACCCCACAGTGGTGATGAAGCAGGACTGTGCTGGATCCAGGAACAGAAAAGCCCTTTCTGATCCTGCCGGGTGCTTGGGGATGGCTGGGGTAGTGGGATGTGGGACTCGAGCAGGGCATGCTGGGCTCTTCTTGGGACTGTCCCTGCCATGTGCCCCGTGCTGTGCTTGTCTGCAGAAAATGGACCGAAACAAGGACGGCGTGGTGACAATCGAGGAGTTCCTGGAGTCCTGCCAGAAGGTAAAGCCACCTGCAGCTCTGCTCTGGGGCTGCGCCACCTCACTGTCCCTTGAGGACCTCTGTCCCCTCCATTGCCCTCCTGGCAGAGCAGGCTGAAGGCAGGGCTTCCAGGGGCAAGGCTGGGGCTCTGCTCTGGGAGCTGTATCTCTGCCTGCTTCCCTGTGCTGATGAGGAGAGTGGGGCTTGGAAACTGCCTGTAATCCCTGAGGCTCTTGTCCCATGGGTCAGAGCTGCCATGAGGTTAAAGCCGGGCTTGAGGGAAGCTGCCCGTATTGCTGTTCCACCCGCTTCCTACATCCTCCCCGCAGGATGAGAACATCATGCGGTCCATGCAGCTCTTTGACAGCGTGATTTAGCTCCCGGACCTGCCTCCAGCTGAGCTCTCCTGCCACTGGGCCCAGAACCTGCTTCTCTCTCAACTTTTCCTTCAAGCCTCCTCTCCACCGGCTGCACAGACACCTCCATGAAAATGGGCCTCCCTTCCCGGAGACGTGGTTGGTGCCGGGATGCTCCCTTCCCCTTGGGCTGGCTCTGCTTTCCTTGGGGGATCCCAAGCAGGTGCTTCTGGACATTGGAGCACGGGCACGGCTGACATGGGGCAAGCATTTGGCCTGGATGGACCTCCCTGCACCCGCTCCCAGCAGGGAAACTGCAGCCTTTGGCTGTGATAGAGATTTCCCACATGCACAGCGCCCTGTGCAGCCACAGCACCCCAGCCCTGACCCTCCTCAGCCCTGGGAGCCCCCAGCACTGACTCAGCCCCAACCCTCCAGAGATGCTGTCTAGAAGCAAATAAAGTCTTGCACTGGGTGCCAGCACCTTGGCTTCCTCCCATGCCCTGGCTGTGCCCTGCCACAGGAAGCATGTCCGGCATGCCCACCAGGAGCTGCTGGCCACCCCCATGGGCAGAGGGGCCATGCCTGGAGGAGGCAGCTGCACAGGCACTCGGGGTTCATTTCTGCATGAGTTTTGGGGAGCAGCCCCTCATTCCAGCAGGCCCAGTTAGTCCTAGGAGGCTCATCCTGATGTGGAATGAGGAGAGACTAAAGGGACCTCAAGGTGCTCTCTTGGGGCACTGGTCTCCAAGGATGGAGGATGCAGAGCTGCAACCTTAGTTCCTATCCCTCAAGGTCAGGGTGCTGGCACACAGGGAATGTCAGGGATTTACTTTGAGGCTCCAATGGAGAGACACCCTTTCCACCCCTCCCCAGGACACAGCAGCCACTGTATGGGGACACATGGAGGAGGGAGATGTGCTGGCCTTCATCAGCCAGCCTGCCTCTTGAGCCTCACAGCCATGCTCCCAGCACCATTTGCTGTTGACCTTCCCCTGCTCCCATGTCCTGCTCACCCCAGCCTACCCAGGGTACCGGGTAGTGAGCAATGGGGCAGAGAGGTGTCCCCACAGGCATAGCCCTGTGCTGGTGACATGGCTGAGCTGGCAGCTCCTTGGGTACGAAGTCAAGGCTGGGACTGGCTAGGAGTCATTGCTGTGCTTCCAGAAGGATGGAGGATCACCTTTAGGCAGGGCAGGCTCAGCCCCTTCTCCTGGTGCGGCCATATGAGGCCTTGCCTGTGGACCTCACAGATGGATACAGCACCCTGGTGCTCCTTATGCTTTTGGCACCACCAGCTCCTCAGAGCTGGGTCTGTGCAGGCAGGTCTCAGCTGTAGCTAGGACAGTGATGCCCATGGGATAATGAACCCATGCCAATCCCAAAAGCCCCCCTGTGCAATCCCACAGGTACTGGGAACATATCCAAACTCATCAGTCCCTGGCTCTGCTGCTCCAGCCTCGGCGTCCTTAGCAGCCAAAAGCAATCAGGGCTGGCCCCAGCTGTGATGTCTGAGATTAAAGGGAAGGGCTGAGCAAAGCCAATACCCGTGCTGGGCTGGGCCCTAGACCCAGGCTGAGCCCCTGGTGTTGGAGCTATTAGAAACTCTAATCTAAGGGCCCTGCGCTAAAGCTATAGGGCTGCTCCCCAGGAGGACTGCCCCTGGCCCAGCCCTTGCAGACATGATGTGTTTTTTAGGTTCATTCAACACACTGCTCATCTCACAGTCCCATTCCTGGGTCTGCTGTGGGGCTGAGTTCCCATGTGCAGTCTCCCAGGGATGGGAGGGCAGGTATCGCAACCCTTACCTGTCACAGCTCCATCTCCCTGTCCTCCCTCTCTGGGATACCCACCATCCCTTGCCACATGGAGCAGATGCCGCCACCACCCTCACGCTGCAGGTCGCATGGTGTGACCCCCCTGCCCCGGGGCATGGTGACCCACAACCCGCTTGGCATCTCCAGTCTGTATATTTTGTATTATAAGAATAATATGGGTTAAAAAAAAGAGAATAAAACCAAACAAAAAACCAATAAAATCTAACCACAATCGCTATGCACACCACTGTTATGTCTTTGTATCTATCAGCTCCCTGGGGATAGTGGGGGAAAGAGGGGCTGAGTGTCTCTGCAGAGGGTTAGCAGCCTTTTTAGGGTGCTCTGGGACGTTCACTGGGGACAGGGTTTCAAACAGCCTGGCCATGCCATTGATGGCCCTGTAAGTAGAGTCTTGCACCTGCTAAAAGGCTGTAAGCTGGAGCTGTCAGGTGTTTTTGCAGCTTGTCATAAGATGCTGCTGGGTGAACTCCAGCTCGGAACCAGGTGGCCCTTGTCAGAATGTGGCATTTAAGGCTGAGCTAACAAGAAGATAGTCAGCTACCATCTTGAACAGGTAGGTATGGACTGGACATGGGTTTCTTTTAGGGACGTGAATTGATGGGTGATTGCTGGTCCTTGGAAAAGCGTAGCCTTGGAAACTGGGAAAATGGACTGAAGCAAAACAAAGAGAAAAAGAGAAGCAAGTAAGAAAACAGCAGAACAACAGAGTAATGGACCTGATGGGGGACAGTGACACCCTTCAGCATTATGCAGTATGCTCAATTTCTCAATGCAAGGAGAAAAGCTGCCTGGAGTCCCAAGCACTTTTAAAGGATGGGCCCTGGCTATGGGGAGAATTACCACTGTGTGGCTGGGAAAGATGTGAGTCTGCTCTTTCCAAAGCCTGTCTCCCCAGGGATCTTTTTGACCTGCTAGCTGTCACACAGGTCTCTGTACAGCAGGAAGAATGGACCCGAGTGTGTTTTCCCCTGTAACCCACCCTTCCCAGTATATCCTATCCTCTGCTTTCAGAGGGAAAAAGACCAGTAGTTATGTGGGAAAACAGCCTAGCAACTGGGTGAGGCAGCTGATGCAGCCTAGGGCAGTGATTCACTCCAGTATCCTGAATACTGCCTAGAAATACAAACATCTTGGAAAAGGACAAGATCCCAACATTGGGAGAACCATTACTGCAGGATTATTTTGGCACTATCAAAGCTGTGAGCCTGATGCCTGCTTCAGGGTCCCTTCTGACCTAGCAGCCAACTGCCTAGCTCTGCGTATGGCAGTATTGAGAGTACTGCGTGCTTTCCACGCAAATTCTATGCCTTTCTACTCTCTACCTTTTCTATAAAGCCTTGTTGCATGGCAACACAAGATAGGTACTACTTAGGGTAGCAGTACAATTGCTATTTTTGCTCTTTGAAAGCTTTCGATTGGACACGATGGCAATTACAGACACTCCTTGGCCAGGCTCTTTGCTGCAGCTTCCTGAGCACAGGTACAAGCAGAGACAGAAAGGCAGCCATCTTGGGTTTCTCATCATGACGAAATATCACCAGTGAAAATAAGCTCAAAGAGCAACAGCGAGCCTTCAAAAACACAAGAGGAAGGTTTGAGCAGAGCTGAGTAGGGGTGTACAGTGTCCAAATAAGGAGGGGGATATTTTTAATTAGGTTTCATTCATTCTGTTCTGTCTTGCCTAAAACATGACATGGCTGCCGTGATGTCTGCAGCCCCTCCTCACAACTGAGGTTTCCAGCAGCTTTTTGCTCACTGGTTTCTCATTGCTGGTACCTGCTGTGGCCTCCCCAGTGCTAGGTAGGCTGGAAGGGCTACCCTGCTGACCTCTCTATGCAGCCTCAGGGTATGCGGTCTTCTCAGCCCTGTGGCCTCTGAGTCATGCTCTGGGTCCCAGTCCCCCACGCTTCCACACGGCTGGAGCTTCTTCCTGAAAAGATGCCGCCTGACCTCAGGCCCCTGCTCTGAATTACTGAGCTGCTCCCACCTTCAAAGGGAGTCTGAGCTCGATCTACTAGTCCTGTTCCGACTTCTCCAGCAACTGCTCCAGAAGGGGAAGCAAAGATTAACAAAG
>JANHGB010041990.1:0-22384 GCA_026283785.1 Coracopsis vasa
TGCTTTGTTTGAACTCAGGGATCTCAAATATATTTTTTTTATCAGTCAGTACTCTTAGGAAGTGGTGTACTCTATCCGCAGGTGGGTAGAGCACACCAATAAAACTGTAGGCAGGCTTAAAACTACAGGTGGGCTCCACTTGGAGCTGACTGAATTGTGTTGACTGTGGATTGCTGTCAAGGGCCAGGGGCTGGGCAAACACTGAAGCCTTGTGCTAGTGAAAACTAAGTTGGAACCTGACAGCATGCTTCTTACTTTAGTGATTCACTGTCAATCCAACGGAGCCATCAGTTACCGTGAAAATATTCCAGCACAACAGAAGTAAATGGATGTTTTCACTTTGATTTACATGTATGCAGGATCAGACCCTTTGTGTAAAATGTTGCTGTCTCAGATCAACCAAGAAAAGAAAGATCTGAAATTCGAGGCTGGAAACCTAACCATTCTGGCACATTGACATCAATACATTAACTAGAAAGAAATGTTATACCAGCTCATTGAAAAAAACTATCAACTAAAGCCCGATGCAAGATGCATTCATTTAAATTCATTGTTTCAGCAAATGTTTAGCTTGGAACACAGGCCAGAAGCTCTGTAGGCTCTGATAGGATTTTCACCAGATACATAAAGGTCACTTAAACCCCAGTTTGGAATAAAGTTTTGACTCAGAACAAAAATTTTAAAGATGAGTCTGTGCTCCAAAAATAGTTTAAGAGTTGCCCTGTCGTGACCATGGCAATCAGAAAGATAAGTGGAGATTTCAAATTACTACTCTTAAAGATATAAATGTTTAGCTAAACCACAAGCTACAATAAATATGGACTGAAACATGTGACAGATGTCATAAAAGAGCTTTGAAAAGATTTCACAGGCATGCCCCCCACCAGATTCAAAGTAATCTTCTTCTTTGGCTGTACTTTTGTGAGTCTCCCCACGTATACAAACACACAAACACACCCACCTCCCAGTGAGATTCCTGGTCAGGCAGTATATGGAGTACTTCTAGACCTTGGTTTCTTCCTACATTGCTGACAAGAGAGAAGCTATTTATGGAAGGAGGTTTTTCTCCATGGAAGAGGGAACTGCAGAGTTCAATGTGTATGCAGCACAAGGAAGCTCTGGTAGGCTGTGGACAACCAGCTTAGGAGGCCAGGCTTGGGATGTGAGCCAGCCATGGGATTTTTGAGTTCAAGCCTGAGGAGGTGGAGGTAACAGAAGGAACTGGCTTGAGAGGCAGCAGCAAGGAGCAGAGCTTTACAGACAAGGTTTATAACAGTAAGGGAAAGTACTGACTACAGCTAGCTTTCCCAATCCTCCCAACACTGCATGTCCACTGTCAAAACAAATGTATTTCCTTTGTTATGTCTCAGGACATACCTCTCTTCTGAGGCTTGACACCCACTTACATGGATACATTTACTTTTGCATCACTCCAGCCATGAAAAAAGGAATTAAAAAGCGGATTAAGTCACGTAATTCGTAATTCAAAGGTTATTGACTCCACCTGAATATCCCTTATACCCTGCCAATCTGTGTTAAAGACTTTTCCTATAAACACCAGTCAGGCTTATATTTTGAGGAAATCGGATTGACTTGGCAGAAATTATAGAGATATTATCATCATCCAATTTCAAATCACTTCAGTATAGCTGTATGCCATTACAATACCACCTATGTAGCCTGTCTCCTGCCCTATTCTTAGAGAAGATATTGGATATATATCCTTCATCTCCTATGAAACTTTACATTTAAGAACAAAAATTATGCTGAAACTTTTATTAGAATCAAAGTTATAATTCAATGCTCCTGCATTTCCTTTGGAGCATTTTGGCTTGCTTCATAGTAGGAGAATACTTTGATCTTGGGATTGAATAGGACCATAATTTCAGGGAAAATAAGATGAAAAAATTGACATTGGAAATTCTTGAGTCATCTCTATGATCTTTACAGCTATGCTTTGCACTGGGGTAATAAATCATGAGTAAATAATAATAATTGAAATGAAATATGTACATGTTAGATAATATTTTCTTACTGTCACACATTAAAATAGGATTTTTTCTTTTGTTTAGCAAATTGTATTGATACCAAATATTTCTATGGTGCAGCTTTCAATTTTCAGGTCATGTATTTCATTTTAAAATAACACGAACATTCATCTCTTTTTCTACTTTAGAAACAATGCATTTTCTCCACTGTTTTGCATTTCTAAATATTTGGCTTCCACCGTTATGATTAAACTGATATTGTATCTATAGTATGAATTTCTATGAAGACTTTAATCATTCTATTCTTTCAGGAATGTAATCATATGCAACCCACTCTCACTAAGCCAACTTTACTGTGTCTCTACTATATGCTTGTCTCATGTAGACTACTTCCACTGCCTTGCACCTGTAGTGCATCTGTTTACTTCCTAATCATATGCTAGTCAAAGCAAATTAATACCTTTGTGTCTTCCCAGGAAGAAATTGTCTGGTGGCAAAAATTTCTTACAGTCATGCTGCTCTGCTTGATTTTTTGTTTGACTGTTTGGCTTTTCATTTTCTAAGGTGCATGCTCTTTTGGGCGGGATTCATGTCACCTAAATTCAGGCTTACAACATAGATACCTACATCAGAGGTAGTAAGCCAAGTTCCTCTAGTGGTCTATGAACCTATAAAGACAGCAAGTCCAAAATCTTCTCTCTCCTGCTGCTGAACTGCTTGTGGGGCAGATTGCTGCTATATCAGCTTATTGCCAGAATCAAGAAATTCCTCCAACGTGCATGAGATGCTCTGAATGTCCAATCTATTTAAGTAGAAAAGTAAGGGGAGAGGGATAAGAGGAAGAATGATAACAAAATTTGACAGTATTTGATGGTCCAGTGTAGCTGCTCTTAAATGTCAATATAAGAACTTTCTTTGCAGTAGCAGGAGTCATACAGGGGTAAATATGGCATTTTATATAACCACTATTCAGCGATCTCCAGGAAATATTTGTTTGTTTCTAAATAAAGGAACACATTAGGTGACACATCCATTTTTGGAAAATACTTCTGACATGAAAAGCACAGAGTAGCAATTTAACAGGCCTGAATTAATGCTTTCAGAGCCAGTACAATTTTCTGAGCTCTTGCTCTGGACAGAAAGAAAAAAAAAGATGTATTTGTTGATATTCAGTAACCAAAAGTCACTATCCAGAGTACTGTGCCTGAAAGGCTAATCGTCAGCCTATGTACGCCTACCGAAAGCAAAAAAGACCACTTGCCTTTGTGGCCATTCAAACAAATCTGAGAAATAGTCCAGCATTTCTCCTTGCCCTGCAGAGCACTGTATTCTTTGCTGTCTTTAGCTTGGACTGACAGCACTGTAAACTAGTGTGTGACCCAGCCTGGCCTCAGCTGGAAATTTCATGAGAACCAGCTTGTTTCCTCTTGAGGATACCACTCTATGGTCAGAAAAGTAGAAGGTATGGTCTTTTCCATGGTGTTTTGTCACTACTTCTTGTAGTCTCAGCTGCAAGTTGCAAGTGGACAAGACAATAGAAAAGGACATTAAAAACAAAACCAGAAAACATACACACAGTTATAGAAGCTTTCTCAAGCCTTGAGAAAGGATTTCATTAAAGTGAAACTGTTGGTTTGGTATCTTTTTTATCTTGCCTATTCCCTGTTTTCTGCTTGTTATATCTTTGCATGCAATGGACCCATGGCTGTGGCTTGAAAGTCCTTTTGCTGAAGTTTCTTGCCAAACCAAACTATTCTGCTGAGTCTGACATGCCTTATGGAAAAGTGACTGTGTTTTGTTAGGGGGGATGCTTCTAAGATTGAGAAAGAGAGAGAGCAGACCGAAACTTGATCTTTTTGATCAAAAAATATATTTTTAAATTCGAATACATTCTGACAAAATGCTCGGAAGGTTTTGTTTTCATTCCAATACAGGAAAAAATTCAGTTCTGCAACCTTCAAAGTTATCATGAAGTGGGAGTGCTGCTCTCTAGCCAGCTCTAAATGCAGCATTAATGGACTTGGTTTTGATCTCATTGCACAGGTGCTAAATTGGCAAGACTACACTGTCATTACTGAGTTACCCCAGGCTAACACCTGGCTGAAATGAGATTAAGGCCCACTGCCCTTAGACTTTCTTCAATGCACTACATGTGTTAGAGCGCACAGTGCTTCTCCCTTGTTTGCAAAGCAGAAACCGAATATGTACTTTGTACGTCACCTCCTAACCTGTACCTAAAGTTTAGTGACTTGTCCCCTGAAAGAAAGTGCCAAATTTCCTATATAGTCAGTGGAGAGAAGTAGGTGTTTGTGAATGCTTCCAGAGGGCAAATGTATCTGCCTCTGCCTGGAAATTTTGCAGGCTTTCAGACTCTTTCCATTGACCCCTAAGAGAACTCAGGCTATAAACTTCAGGATAACTGGTTCACTGGGCACCTCAAATTTAGTCAGAATCAGTTCTTGCTTTTGGTAGATGGGACCACATCTACTATGAATCTGAGGGGAACATTACCTTTACATAATATGTCCATTGTTAACGCTACCATTAGAATTATCACAGAAGTAAACCACATAAAAGCAGTGTAAAAGGATACAATTCCAAAGCCTGTTCAACTCTGTATGTTTGCTTAAGAACTGGATCAGTTTCAAAGCTTCTGTAACTCATGACATTATGCCAATATCCATACTTCTACCTAGGGTGGATTTATGTCATTAGTAAGAGGACATCCAGTTTAGCATAATGCTAAGAAGTCTCTGTAGCTTGCAAAAAGCCGTTCTTAACACTGCTGGTTGATGAACAAGTTTTTGTCTTTCACATCATGAGTACAAACCAAAAATATCTAAAGGCAAAGGAGTAGCAATTCCATGTTCTCTGTGTTATACTTGTTCCAAGGAAGCTCCAATCTTAGAAGGACCAGTAGATCCAGTAATCAATCAGCCATCTCCTAAAATACATTGTTTATCTCTTGACAACCATAAATCTTTAAGGATTTATACCATAAATCTTTCATGATTTCATATAAATCTTTTTTTTCATAGTTGCCTATAAGGCAAGTCCACCTGTGCAAGTGTGCAGTAGCTGCATGTTTCTTTCTGTCTTCCAAGTGCCTGGACTGTTGAGTAATGACCACAAGTGTATCACTTGGTTGGGCTGACAGGTGATACTTGTAAAACATATCCTGCATCAATCAGTAATGGCGATTTCCCCATCACATCCTTTGATCACCATTCATTATAAAAAGTTTCTCTTTCCCTAATACCACACACCTTCATTTAAGCTCTTGCAGCAGAACCATCTTAATCTGTAAATAAAGAAAATAGATGCATAGACTCATATATTTTAAATATAATTTGCCAGCTCTCTTTTTCTTTCCTCATCATCTTGGTTTTGCTCAGAATTGTATTTAACATGCCACAAAATTAAATACTTTAAAAGAAAGTTAATTTTATGAAGTGTATCTGCTGTCAGCATGTGTTACATAAGCACCAACTGTGAGATAAATATGGTATGTTGAAACATACTGAAATATGAAGACAAGCAGTAATATAGCAGTAATATTACCTAAGTACTTGCTCTTTAATACCATCTTCCTTAAGTCAGAGTCCTCTTGGAAAACCAAGGTATTATAAACTTTTGTAAAGCCTAACCAGAGAGGGAGTAATTTCCATCAGCAGTCTTCATTACTGTGATTTGTGAGTTCTGAATGTTTGACTTTACAAACTTCACAGATTTATCTGGTGTATATATATGTGTATTATTTTTTTTACTGTACAATAACCTGTCCAGCCAAACAACCCTCCCCATTCTTAAACACATACAGTGGTTTTCAGCAGCCTGATACTACAGCTCTACCACCCCTGATGCCGAGCCAACACTGGCAGCTTTTATCTTCTGTGGCAGGGTTGCAGGTTTACCTGCCAGAGCAGATGGCTAGGTCCTGCTCCCTGCATCATCTGCACAGTTGAAGTGTGCAATGGTTACCAACTAGTCCTTCTGTATCTTACAGGTTGTCTCTGCTCTCTAGTATGCCCTAGCCCCCTGGCTTCTCCCCTCATACCCACAATAGCGTGTCACTTCTTTTCCTGGGGAAGATTAACTAAGCAATCACTGCAGCAGCAGGCAGGTGGATTCCTGGGCCAGGAGTTTTGCTTCCTCTTCTCTGCTCTTGAAATACTTGTTGCTACTGAAAACAGAAGCATGTAAATACGTGAGGTCATACATCCATCAAGGGTGTGTAAAAAGTAATTTTACTACTCAATATTATGCTGGGAAGGCATTTCAAGTGTAGTCCTACCAGGTTCTGTAATGTTTAGTCTATCTGATATATTTGTTAATGATTTGGATAATGGAAAAAAGAGAAAATGTGTAGAATTTGCAGACGATGTCAAGCAGGAGGGAGCTAAAAGCTTTTAAGAGGTTAGGATAAGAATTTAAAATGACCTTGATAAATTGGAGGCATTGTCTAAAATTAACCAAATGAAATTCAGTGAAGACAAATGCAATGCCCTGTACTTAGGAAGGAGAAGTAAAATGCTAGTAAAACTGTAGTAAAGGAGTAGGCAACCACACAAAGAGCAAGGTCACATATACATTTATTTTCATTCTGAGTCATATTGCAAGGAATATTGTATTTGAAGCAGGAGGGGTAATTATTCTGCATTACTGCTATTGTGTCCAGTCTGGGGCACTGCACAGTGAAAAAAAGAAAGATGTAGATATACTGGAAAGCAGCCAGAGGGGGAGTAACAAGAATGATAAGAGGTTTAGAAAACTGGAACTATGAGGAAAGCCTGAAAGAATGGGATTTGTTTAGTCTAGAAAAGAGAAGACTGAGCAGGGACATGATAACAGTCTTCCAATACATAAAAGGTTATTCTGAAGAGGACAGTGATCAGTTATTCTTTATGTCCACCCACCACAGTATAAGAAGAATTAAGCTTACTTTACCACAATCAAGATTTTAACTAGATATTAAGATAGCCTCTTTCACTCTAACAAGAGTAAAGTACTAGTACTGACTACTATGGGAAGCTGCAGAATAGCAGCAAAAGTTTTTTAACTGAAGGTTGAGCAAACATCTGAGACCTTGTGATTTGCAAGAGCTCCAAACTAGCCAAATTTGAATAAATTTTCTCAGGGATAGTATAAGGCACACCCCTGACAGCAGTGCCTGTTTCTTGACAAAGCCCTGGTCTCTGATGCAAAGCAGGCAGATGCTAGCAATTGACAGTGAAACCAATTCAACTGTTTTTGTGCAAACTGTTTTCACATGAGCTTTTTCCCTTAGACCGATTTTGGGAAGCAGCTGAATACTACAGATGAAAATTTACTAGAAAAAGCTTCCATCCCAGTCAAGAACCTGAGTAATTTCAGTCTAAATAGTTAATCTGGCAAATTATATGCAACCAAAACCAGGATCTTAAAATACTGAAGGTTAGGAAACCTTAATTATAGGTGTTGTTACAAAGCTCCACACATATTTTTTATTACAATATCAACCCAAAGATCTGTCCAGGGTCACCATCCTGAAAACTCAGTGAATGACTGGGATGAAGGAGATTAAAATAGTTATATGTGTTAATACCAGTCAATAAACTCACAAAAATTCTTTGTCTTTAGAAGCTTGGTAGACTATTCTGTCTCTTGATATGGTCAGTCCTTTGCTGCCTTCCAGAAATGGGCTTAGTTCAGAATCTTTGTCCAAAGATCTGATTTTTATTATTATATTTCTTACATGCATTTTTTTGCCTCTTGATCTTGTTTGATCAAGATGAAGTTTTAAAGATTTTCTTTATAAATTTAGGAGCTAGAAATACTCCTTTGAAATGAAAAAAATAAAGAAAAAAAAAAGATAGGGGAAAAGAAAGAAAGCTGAAACCTTCACCCAAGCACTTGTCCTGAGGAGTTAGGACTTCAAGTGCAATACTGTGAGACTCATAATAATAGTGTGAGAGTTGGCAATCCTACTTAAGGATATAATTTCTGTATCTTCAAAACCCCTTTTTTGCTAGCAAGTGGTCATTCTGTAAAGAGGACTAGAGCCTTAATATTAGGAGCAATCCAACATTTTTCCAGTGCAGGGTAAACTTCTCAGGAGTCTAACCATTTTTCAAATGCAAACCTGTGTGACAGTGTCTCTGACACATGTAGAGTTACAGCTCAAACTCCATTCCTGAGCTAAAGGATGGTTGCAGTCATTGAAAATATTACATAGGATCTTTCTTACGATATTGGGGGCTGTAATTAGTGGAAAGGTATCTGTGTACACTAGAGAAAGGAAGAAGGTGTAATTGTTTTACATGCTAAATTACAAATGGTGAAATAAGACAGGGTAGCAAAGGAAAGATGTTGATTAAAGAGTAGAAAGAGTCTGAATACATTGAACTCTGGCCATGAAAAGCCAGTTAGCATTGAAGGCTTGCTAGAACTTGTACCACAGCAAGACAGTAAACATGAGGAAGTGGATTCCTCTATGGAGAGATTGGTCCTTTTGCGGCAGGTGCACACCTGAGCGGGTAACTGCAGACATGGGCTCCTGACTGCACACTTCCAGCATGCATCTAGGCATGGCAGCAAGGTCTCTGCAAGGGACTAAAGCCTGTCGCTGACTTCTGCAGGCTTTTGAGCAGACCTTAGCAAAGCTATTTGCTTAAGTTGGAATACTTTGCAAGGGAAGTGTTTCCAGACAAAACCTGGCCTTTCATTTTCACGTGTATTTTGCCCAACTAAAAGGAACACAATGCCAGGCAGCATATGGTGTATTTCACCTTAAGAGACTTCTGTTCAGACATCATGCCAAAATTTAGATCTAAGCATTGCAGAGGTGGTTTCTCTGCCCGGCCACTCCCTTCCCCTCATAATATTCTTTTTTTATCAAGTCCTCTCCTGTACAAACGTGTGAAATGAACTAAAATTTGTTTTCTTGTCGTGTTTCCATATATCCCTTGAAGACACAGAGCATTTGTTTTCACTTAAAATTATGCTCAGTGTGCTTAGATCTTCAACCCATCATCAGAACTCACACCCACCTCTGCCTCTGTAGTTATAGAGTAGAATGAGTTCAAGGAAATCCAGCCTCCATCTGAAGGATACTTCTACAGCCAACAGTCTTAAAGTAGAAAGTAACTACTCTGCCAGCACAACCAATCCCAGAAGAATCAAAGGGCATGAAATCAAGTCATTTTTGAGTTTGTTTCACCTTGAACTCCAAGATCAGAGGTTTTTGATGTGATCTGCTCTTAGAACTTAAGTATCTTGCAAGGTGATGCAGAAGGATCAGGCAAGTATTTGATATTTTGGTCTCAGGCTAAGTGAGAAAGCGCAGTCAGCTCTCCAGTTACAAGCAAAGGAGTTTACTTCAGCCAGAAAGCTTTACATTCCTACAGAACCAGGTTTGGGGGTGGAATGACACTCCTTAATTCTTAGTCACCCTTGAAGTAGAAAAAGGTCCTGGTATTTCTGTGGAAGCATTTCACAGAAGAAATTCAGGCATGAGATGGACGTATAAGTGTTTTATAATTGGGCATTTAGTGAATTTTGCTTTTGTCTTGTTTTATCTTGCTATGTTCAGTAGAAAGAAGTTCAGAAATCCAAGCCTCTTTACCCCTATCTGGATGGAAAATGCCATAGAACAGGATTGGTACAGACGATGATTCCAAAAGCTAGAAGGAGCTAAGTAAGTGTCTAAATACCTAATTCCAGATTTGTAACTAAACCTTTGCAAGAATAGAAGGGTTTAAAATTAAAAACAAGCTTTAAACAAACATTTTAGGGAACGAACCATTGCAATATTTCATCTTTTTCAGACTTCTTCAAGTTTTCTAGGCCAGGTACTAATTTTCTCAAAAGGTAAGTTTTCTCAGTGTTTCCTTAACCCCTGAAAGCCTTATTTTAAGTATTCTATAAGTAGAGTGTCCCAAATGGGTAGAATAATATAATATCTTTCAGCTCTATGTGCCATCCATGATTGCCAGCAATTAAATTGCTGCTAAAATTTTCAACATAATGGCCTTCTTTGCTTGGTAAGCAAATTTTTATCTTTTATTCATAAGCAGAGACCTGGGAGTTTGTATGATTTCATAGCAGTCCTCTGGAATTCTCTCTCAACTCAGTGTTGTGCCTCATCTCTGTGCTGATGCTGTGGGATTTGATCCATTTGCATGGGGAGCTGTGTCTAATTCCTGATGGCATGCAGCTGTATTTTACTTTTAAGACCATATGTCTTTAGCTCTGTATTAATGTTGTCTGAAATCTATCATCTATTTGCATCATAACAAATGACTTTTTGATAGGACATGAAATATTTTTGGAAGCACCTGTTCCTGCTATTGCAACACACCATGTTTTCATATTAGCAACAGTACTTGCCTCATAACCCACCCTTGCACTTGCATGTCAGTTGTGCAAGATTTTCAACTTAGGACATCTTGTATTGAGGTTTCTATTCTGTATGTAACACAGTGTAGCTCCATAAGCATTTTGTAGCCATGAATATTCTCTGATGCTAAGTAGCATCGTGCTGTATGGGCAAGTCTATGTTGTAGAGGCAAAATATAGCCAATCATCACAGGTCAGTAAAATCTGTTCATATGTATTGAGATTCTTTAGTGCTTGCAGAGCACGTCTGTCTTCTCTCTCAATTAATATTTAATTTAAATTAATATTTATTAACTATTAATATTAATATTTATTAATTATTTATTAATATTTATTAAATACTGTGTCTTAGAAAATGGCCTTCAGTAATGCAGAAGAAAACTACTGTGAAATCATGTACACCTCTTGGTTTAAAGGAAACTTTATGGATTTAGTCAAGAATTGCCTTTTTCACCCTCTTCTTTTTGAGAAAAATTTCTTTCCTCTTCCCCCAGCTCAACCATAGACACAAATCTCAATGACAACAATCACCTTTCATATTCCAGTAAAATATCTATATATAGTAAAACAGTAGATTTACAGGGGGTGGGGGAGAAGATAAAGACAAGCAAATATCACAAATTTTTATATACTGGTAATTCAGGAACAAAATAGTCTAGTGTCCCTGATCATGGCAGGGGGGTAAGAACTATATGATCTTCCAATCCAAACCATTCTATGATTCTATGAATTTGTTAACCTCCAGAAGCAAAATAATTGAGCTTTGTCACAAGTTCGCAGATTCTTGCAAATTCATTATATTAGCTGAACAGGGCTGATGTCACTTCTAGACCATGGACATCCTGTGCTAACTTCAGCCTCCTCTGCTTGAATGCTCCAGACAGAGTGGTTATGTGCTGTAAGAATCAACAGGGAGCATTGCTGTTAACTTGTGATTAGGTCCTTTTTGGCCTATTTAAAACACAGAAAAGATCTGGTACACAAATCAGAATCCAAAGCACCAAGTGGAGGGATATTCCCCTTAAACAGACTCAATGGGAACAGGAACATGGTTGTCTCCTGATGACTCCTTCAGAAGCCCTGGGATGAAGCAGATAAGAGGAGGAGGCTAGAGATAGGAGGCACATGTTAAAGAAACATGTGTAGTACCTACCTTCAGAAAAGGAGCAAGTAGTTGTACAGCTTGTGCTACCTGGGCTGACACATCTAGACCATCTGGGTTTGCTTATATTTAAAATGGGCTTTTCATGATCTGGAGTAGTCCAAGACCTCTTAATACTCGGAGAAGGTTACTGTACTTTCTTTTTGGCAAGCATATAGCTGCTGTGCAAATCATTGACCTGCAGCATAAGGCTATCTTGCTTTTCAGGGCAAAGAGCTGCAATATGGTACTCACAGAATATAAAATCTGAACAAGCTTAGCTAGTTAGCTGGATACAAAATTAACAGTGGAAGTGAAAAGAAACATCTTTCTTACCAGATCTTGCCTCAGAAGCTCTGTCACTTGTTGTTGAACTGCCATCTGTTATTAAATCTCCAAAGCTGATTTCTCACTGACTGCTACCCAGGAACACCACCTGCAACACAGGATCTGGCCTTACCCTAGCTCTCTCTGAAACTGAGACTTACTTTCAGTTACTTTGCATACCCTCCCTCTAGTTTCCTTTTGTGTGGGACTAGGACTTAAAATTACTAACTAATAAGGGAAATAACAAGAATTGCCACAAAAAAAGCCCCAGTGCTGTAAGAATTCCAGTGACATACCTGAATTAGGAAATTCCTACTTCATTTCTACAGCAAGCACAAGACAGGTAGGTCTTGTGGGGTAATGTGGTAGGCTTTTAAAATTCCCCTTCTCTCAGTACCACATATAATGAAAGCGTTATATGGGCTAACAGACACCTGCCAAAGCTCTGACTATTTCTAAACTTCTGGGAAATTTCTCTAAAAAACAACCAACCAACCAACCAAAAAACCAAACCAAACCAAAATAAAAACAAAACCAAAAAACAAAATCAAAGCAAACAAACAAACAAAAACCCAAACAAAAAACCAAACCAAAACAAAACAAAAAAAAAACCCACAGCACAAAACCAAAACGAAATCAACAAGAAGATAAAAGCATCCTGTTAAAAAACTACCATATTTCCCAGTGGCATTACTCGGTTGCTGAGGAAGTATCAATCTTCCTTCTGCCTCCTCAAGGACTGGCTCTTTCTGCTCTCTCCTTGTATTCTGCATTAATGAACATGCCCTTCTGTTCCTCTCCCTTGTTACAACCTTTAAACTCATCCGTCTGTCACTTGGCAGTAGCTTCGGGAGGGCTCTTCCCAGGGACATTTCGTGTTTATTCAAGTGTTTTTGTGCTGTGAGACTAAAGAAGCAGATCTTCCAGCTAGATCTATTTATTTCCCAACACCACAGCACCACATATTCCCATACCAAAGGCAAGAAGGCAAATACCAAGTTAAAAACAAGTCAGTGGACTGTTTTCCCTTCTCGTATTCTCTTTAGTTGCATGCAGCCTTTCTATTTGGGTAGTTCATAGTGAATTCAAGCAGGGTTTGCAGAACCTTTGTGAAAACGGCTTCTTTTTTTCTCCATACCATTGTGATTCATTTCCTTTACCACAAGACTCTGCTGAGTTTAACATATAGCAAGAAAGTACAAATGTATGGAGTGAGACCAACCCTTAGCTATGTAAATGAGCCTTTAGGAACCTGGTAGACCCACTGATCCCATGTTGTAATGAGCTTGACTTGGTCCTCACCAATACACTTAACTGAGGTCCAGATACATAGAGTAAGAGGAGCTGTATGTACATAAGTGAGTATCATGGGATATGTTGGGACTCAAAAGCTCTTTCTACCATGTAGAAGAAATGTAGGTGGTGGTGATTCTAGGTAGGGCAAAGAATTTTTGTTCCTCAGCCTGGCTTGTTCAATTTTTCTTGTGTTTGAAATGAAGCCTGGTTAAGGAGCATTCTTAAAGTGAGGTAGTACTTGTTATCCTGGCCAGACAGAAGGCAAAATAAGTCTGAAGAGAGCTTTAAAAACTGCTTTAGAGTCCTTACTTTCTCAGGGGGCTGTGCAAGGGAGTGTACCCAACTCATCATTGCCTAAGTGGTACCATCGCAGCTGTGCTATGCTGCATGCAAAGGCTGCCTTTGCACACACTCGGATTACTTTTTGTATTCCACAGGGTAAGAGCCTGTGCACCTACTGAAGAGTAGTTTATGTGCTGTGACATGTGCTGAAACAGCAGTTTCTGCTCTCTCTGAGCCCACAAAAAAAAGCTGTAGGTGAGCTTGCTCATGGAGGCAAATACAAGAAATTGAGATAATGCTTGGCATTCGAAACAGCTACAATAATAGTAAAGGATTATAGCTCTCTACATGCATATAGTCCTAGGTTAACATGTATAGTGTGGATAAAACAGGATAACAGCAGAACCACCAGCAAAAATGGTAAATACTACAATCAAAACATACTTCTATTAAAATCAAGCTTTAAAAAGGTGCATATGTTAAAAGGATGCCAGAAACCATTTCATTAGCATTGCAAGAAAACCCACAAGTTAAACAGGTGAAATTCAAAGCTTGCAATGGTGAGCTATTCATCATCGTGAGAATACATGAAGATTTATACAAGTACCTTACAAAGGACAGACCAAAAGGAAAACTGCCCAGAATAGCCTTTTGTCCCTGCAGTGCACACTCAACAAGGTTACAGGCTGACTGCAAAGGGGGTTGTGCTCAACAGAGAATGAAATGGTGAAGCAGTCCTTGGAATGGAGAGCTTCATTCATCAGTAAGGACCAGCAACCTGCTAGAGCTGTCCTGACAGCAACCCAGTGGCAATGGAATGCACAACAACTGAAAGAGTTGAATGTCTGGGTCTGAAATGCCAACACAGTAGTGTCAAAGACTACTCCAGAACAGGTCTAAGTTTATCTGTAAAGACTGGGGATCAGCACTTAAAGTTTGAGTTGCAGAAATGTGAATGCTAGCACTCTTCCGCTGAGCACTGGATTTATATCAAGAAATCAAAAGATTGGATTGGTAGACAGAGGTCTGCTGGCTTTAAATGATTTGTCATCAATTCTAGCTAAAAAAAGGGGCTAGGTAAACATTGCCTTTTTCTGTGCCCCACAAACATGAAAACTAACTTTCAACATACAAATTTGCAAAAGGAATGAAAACCTGATTGCAGATCAAGTTTGTGAAACAAAGCTAAGGGTAGATTGCATACCTCCTCATCCGATTAAAAAAAACCTGTCTACAAACAAAACATGGATTGTGGTTGCCAAAACTACCACTGAAACCATGGTTAATTATCAGACAATTAGCACAGGGCAACCCACGAAGCACACTTCTTACCCCATTATCAGCGGACGGAGAAGCTCTGAATATTGGATGTGATTTTGTGTACAGACTCCAGGGTAGCAAATTCTCCAGTACAACAGGAAAGGGTATTAAACCTGTCCCTCACTCTCACACACAAAATCAACTGAAATCATTCCAATATTAGAAAATAGCTGAGTATGATTGATATTGGCCCAAATGAACACTGACAGAGGAAAACTTGCATGTTGCATATGTCAAAAATATAGTCAAGTCAAATAAAAGAAACAAGCTTAGTGGTTGGTTGAAATACCATCAAAACAAATAAAAAGTTAATAATATGATTAGCTACAATAACTGGTTGTAAAGTGGGCACCAAGTAAAGTTAATTCTCAAAGTCAGCAATTAATTTTCATGAACCTACATGGTTATGGGGTTTTTTGTGGCTTTTTGCATACAAAAATAGACAATATATTATCACAGAACCTGAAGGTCTACAACTCAGCCAAATGAATAATTCTTCCACTAGTTAGATGCAATAACAACATTGTTCATTCCCACTGTTTTATTCCCCAGGATGGCAATCATATTGCACTCTTTACATTCTGCATCCCTCCTGCTACTCAGGTTCCACTCCAGGCTACTGAGAACTACTCAGCTCTGAATGTGAGAGCTACTTTTTGTCATCCTTATTGGCAGGAAGACAAAGTTCAGACATGTAGCTACACAACCTAAGAATAGATATACTCATTCACAGCACAGGTCAATCCAGCAACTGATGAATAGGAAGGAGTACAAGAGCAAGATAAGCACGGAGTAAGACTTCATAATCTCTAGACCTCAGTAACTTTCTGTTGGGATTTCCTTGGCTGGAAACATATCTATTTAGTTAACGGCTCTTGGTAGATCTTTTTGTCTAACAAATATATTCAATTGTGTTTGAACCCATGTAAACCTTTAACAGCCATGGTATATTTTTCAGCAAGGAGTTCTGTAGCTTAACTTTGTTTCTTAGTGAAACCATGTCCTAGGCCTAGGTTTGGTTTTTGTTATTTGTTTGTTGTGTTTGGTTGGTTGGTTGGTTTTTTGCTTTGAAATTCCTTCTAATAGTTTCATTTAACAATTCCTTGTCCTTATCTTGCAAAGGCAAACACATCCTACCTACCTGTATTATCTGGCTTGCTCTATCATATGCCCCATCCACTAGTTTTATATTTTCAACATTGATTAACGGCTTAGTATCCTTATTACTAAAAGATCCATAAGCAATTGAAGAAAAAAATCCTATTCCAGTGGGTACAGAAAAGCTCAGGAGAATATTTAGTGTCAGGACTAAATCTGCTTCTACCCAATTCCTACATAATTGAAGGAGAAACAATACTCTTACCATCCTCGTAGAGGAATCAGTTCCCATTGAATTCAGTACCTTTCAAGACCAAGTTTGAGGTAAGTAATGTCTTTCACATCAGGTTCCACCAGGTTCAACAATTTCTTAAAGTTCAATCTGACCACAGGCATCAAATCCTCGACCCATCAATCAGTAACAGTCAGAGGTTTGTGGTCTGCAGAGAAAAATGTTTTCCCATATTTTTTGGTGTTTTGGTAGTTAGGCATCAAGGCACAATAAAGACGTATCTATGAGTGGCGTAGTAGACACTTTCATGTGTCAACTGACTTAACGAAAATAAGTAAATGAAAAGAAAAAATCTTAAAGGAAAAATACTTCTGTTATCTGAAAATAATATTACACAAGGTTGTTTTTTTTTGGAAATCATCCATTCATTTCCTTCATAAACATTTACTAAGGAGAAAAGTATTTTATGAACATATGGCACTTGTCTCTGTTTTGGATGTAAAAACGTCTGGTATTTTGCTGACTTCATTTCATTGTGAGTCACAGTGTAGCTTTGTATAAACACCAGGGTATTTTCATCAACTAGAAATAACTGAGATTTTCAACATAACATTCCCATATTTACTTGTGCTTGAATAGTTCTGCTAATATTTTAGACAGTACAGATATATATACTGCACACATAAAGGATCCTTATTCTTAAAAAATTCCAGTCAAAGAAATAATGCCTGAGGAGTCATGACTCTGCCCTAAAACCACACTGCATTCATTAGCAAAAAACCTACAGATTTTTCCTTTAAGTGTGTGTTCTTCATCAGTTAAGATACTGCAGTCAAGAAAAAGAAATAATCTTTGAAAATATTATTCTAATGGAAAAAAATACTATTATCAAGTGACTAGACTGTTTATTAACATAATTGGAACATGTACAGAATCTTATCTGATTGTTTCAGAGAACTCTTTCATTATAATACTTTCCTGCATGGGTAACTGGATACCCAGAGTGAGCAAATTGCCCTACCAATACTGCAAGACCTAGACTGATTCTTTTCCAGTTCTGGAGAACTGCAAGAGATAGAGAACACCAGAAGTCTTGCCTGCCTCAGGAAGCTGGTAAGAACACTTAGTTTAGTCATGATCCAAATTACTGGCACAACGCAGAACCGAGACGGCAATCCAAGTCACTGTGACAGCATCTCTAGAAGTGGCAGAGATGTGATCACATGTGGCAGGACAAGCATCTGAAATAGATTAGAAGCAGAAAGAGCTTATCTTATTACTGAGGGCACTTTCATGGTAGATAGAGGGTGTAGGTTCAGACCTCTTCAGGATAAAAGTGTCAGTAGTCTAAGGCTCCTCGATAACTGCTTCAGCCTTTGAGCGTGCTGTGTGAAGCTAGCTTGTCCCATGGCTGAATTAAGACTTTCAGTCAATTTACTTCTCAAGGCGAAAAGGGAGCATCTTCTCTGTCCAGTTCATAGTGCAAACAGGAGCAACCTTTGCTGTTTGTCCTCCCACAAGGTGACACTAGATGGCAGCAATTGAAGTGGCAGCAGGAGATGCAGATCTTTCTGGCCCAGAAGGCACTCTGGCAACCAGCCAGAGTGGAGTCGTTGGGGCCACCTGATAGTCGCTGCTTCTCCCTCTATCTTACTGCCACAGAAGGTGTCACAGTGCTCAGACAACTCGTGAGATGGGGTACAGACATGTAAATGAAGTCACATGTGCCCTCACTTTCCTGCTTTATTATTATTTCATGCTTTTCTCTACCCTGACTTGCCCTTATCTGGTTGGTCCGGTTTGTGTCTGAGGCTTCTTTGCCTGCATTAAAATGACAGCTTTTCCCTAACTAATATGACAGAAGCTATTAACCAGTCTATTGTTCTGATTTCTTCTTTGAAGTCAGATGGGTTAGGTTTTGCATGACATTGTAGAAGTACAATAATGACATTGTTAGCAAGAAGGCCACAATCAACAGGCAAGGTAATGGATTGATAACATCAGAACTGCTAAAAAAAGATAGTTTGTTGCATAGTTTCCCACTTCTGAAGGAAGCTGATGAAGGAAAAATCTGAGACTCCCCAAAACATGAAAAGTGCCAATACAGGACATGTCCTCTTGTTCTAATAAGAAAAGACTTAATTGCCTTACTTAAAATCACAGGCTATCCAAAGTTAAACAAAGATTTATCAAAAGATAATGACCAGCCACAGCATTAATATTGCCTTTGCAATTTTCACATACTTTATGTCTTCTGCATGCTACTTTTGTTCAACATCTCTGCCATGGTTAAAGCTGTCTCACACTTCCATTACACCCATCTGTCCCAGGGGGGTTTATGGCCAAGTTCTGAAAATGTGTTTGGGGCTTAAATCTGGAATTCAGGCCCTCAGCTTGGGAAAAAAAGCATCTTTTATGAACTAATTCAGATTCTGACGTAGAGCTAGTGAAGAAGACATGCAGTGCTCAATCACTGGTGAGAACTGCAATCATTTTACTCAAGACCTCAAAACTCAGTTGCTAGCTGCAACTTCTGCTGCTGCAGTGTGGGGTAGTCACTGAAAGATAAGTGCCTTATAAGACAGCCAAACCATTTACATCTTTGGTTGAGCAGTTCTGGCAGTGGCCACGCTATCTGTCTGCCAAGCCACAGGGAAGTAGAAGGGAAGGGCAGAGACATGAATTGTCACTGTGCATAAAAGCATACAAAAGGTGAAAGCAGTGGCAGGTGACCTAGGAGGATTACAGACACTGTCTGAGTATGCAGGAACAGGGTTTTGGAAGCCAAAGACCACCAAAAGTTAAAAATGAGGAGGGACATAAAGGGTGACAAGAGTAGCTTCTACAGGTGTATGAGCAGCTAAATAGGAAGACTAGAGAACACACGGGCCTACTGCTGAAGAAGGCAGGAGACCTGCAGACAAAGGACATGGAGGTTCTCACCGTCTTCTTAGCCTTGATCTTATCTGGTACGAACAGCCTTCAGCAATCACAGACCCTGAGACCAGAAGGAAAGTCTAGAGCGAGGAAGACTTACTCTTGGTAGAGAGTGATCAGGCTAGGGAACATTTAAGCAAACTGGATATAAACAAGCTCACGAGACTTGATAGGACACACGAAGAAGTCCTGAAGGAGCTGGCCAATGTCAGTGCAAGGCCAATCTCAATTATCTTTGAGAGGGCACGACAGTCAGCAGAAGCTCCTGACAACTGTAAGAGAGAGACTCCTATCTGCAAAAAGGGAAGAAGGAGGATCTGTGAAACTACAGGCCTGTCAGCCTCACCTCAGTCCTCGGGAAGGTGAAGAATCAGATCCTTCTGGAAGCCACTTACAAACATGAAGGACAAGAAGGTGATTAGAAGTACTCAGCATGGATTTACAAAGGGGAAAACATGCCTGAGCAACCTGATAGCCTTGTATGATGAAATGACTAGGTTGGTGGATGAGGAGAAAACAGTGGATGTTGTTTGTCTTGATTTTAGCAAGGCTTTCAACACTGTCTCACATAACATCCTCATTGACAAACTGAAGTACTGGCTAGATGAGTGGATAGTGAGATGGATGGAAAACGGGATGACCTGTCATGCTCAAAGTTTTGTGATCAGTGGCAAGAAGTTCGGAGGGAGGCTAGTCACAAATGGAGACCTCAGAGTTTGGTACTAAGGCCAGCACTGTTCAGCTTCTTCATTAATAACCTGGATAATGGGGCAGAATGCACCTTTAGTAAGTTTGAAGACAATACAGAGCTGGAAGGAATGACTGACACATCAGATGAGCTTGCTGGCTTTCAGAGAGACCTTTGCAGGGTGGAGAAATGGGATGACAGGAGTCTTGTGAAATTCAGCAAAGAGAAATGGCAAGTCCTGTTCTGGGGAGGAATAACTCCAGGCCCCAGGACAAGCTGGAATCTGACCAGCTGGAAAACAGCTGTGCAGAAAAAGACCTGGGGTCCTGGTAGACACCAAGTTGAACATGACCTAGCAATTTGCCCTTGAAGATGGCATCTTGTGCTGCATTAGGACAATGCTACCAGTAGGCTGAGGGAGGTGACCCTTCCCCTCCTCTCAGCATGGTGAGACACATCTGGAGTGCTGGATCCAGGCCTGGGGTCACTATACAAAAGAGTCCCTTACACGCTGTAGCTACTCCAGTGAAGGATCACAAAGATTATGCACAGGAGCATCTGTCATGCAAGAAGAAGATGGGAGATCAGTGACTGTTTAGCCTAGAAAAGAGTAGACTCAGGGAAGATTATCAGTGGGAAGGGAGGTAAAGAAGATGGAGCCAGCTTCTTCTCAGTAGTATCCAGTGAAAGGAAGGGAGCAATAGACACAAAGTGAAATAGAGGAAATTTCACTCAAATATAAGAAAAATCTTTTTGATTGTAAGAGTGGTCGAACATTTGTCCAGAGTGGTTTCCCAGAAAGGTTATGGGGTCTCCATCCTTGAAGATATTAAAAACCCAACTGTGCTGTAGGTAACCCTGCTCTACACAGAGGAGTTGGACGAGGTGATTTCCAGATCTTCCATCCAACCTCAATCATTCTGTGATTGTGTGAATCTGTGATACTGTGTCAAACAGCTTAGTCTTCAGATGTTCCTCACTGCCTTCTGCACTGCAGAGGCCACCCAAATCCTGTCAGATGAGTGCTGCTGGGCCAAAGCTATGCCAGCAATGCTGCATACGGTAAGCACACAGAATTATCTGTACCTTATTGTGGTGCTTAGTTTGTTCATGTTTTCATCATTACACCAAATAGAGAAGTCCCAACAAGAAGGCTGTACAGAGATATCATTTTTTTAACAGTAGCAGGAAAAAAAATCATCTTCATAGTCTAGGGACAAAGCATCTTTTCTGACAGCTCCCTAGGGAGCTGGTTTTGGCTCACTGTCTCATTTCCTCAGCAGCACAGGACACTGTAGGATCAAGAAAATAACAGGAAAAGATTAGCAGGCACCTTCTGGAGTCCTGCCTGTAAGATATCTGGTGCTCTGTAGGAGCTGTACTTACATGACTTTTTAAAGGAATAATTGTGATTCTGAGAAAACAATTACTCAAAACTTGTTAAAAATGATAGAAAATTGAGGTTAGCCTGAATTTGGAGCTCTCTTCCAGTTAAATACCTTTCAGCATGAATAAACATTTGCTAAATAGAAACTATGGGCAAAACTAATTATCATCAACTGCACTTTGGTATTAATGGCAGAGAGCATCTTGGTGATGATACTGTGCTACTTGAGACTGACAGGGCCAAGTTGTGCCAAGTGACACACTTTCATCAGAAATACTGCAATATTTGGTGTTTACTCTCAAAGATACTACAGCTCCTAAAATACTATGGATGCTGTGAATGCATGAAAATCTCACTCAAAGTATCCAAACCTTGTAACTACTGACAGAAGCTTGAAAAGACTCTGAAAACTCAAAATTCTAAATTACAGAAGTAATTTGAATTACTGATGATTTCAGAGAGCCTAATTTATATAATTTGAACACTTGGGACCAGCAGTGCTCCTTGCAGTTCTTCCTCCCAGACATAGAAGACAAGTCACCCATCGTTGCCATCGTGGCACTTAATCGTCTGTGCAAGGGGGGTGGTTGACAGGTAAGAGGTGTTCTTTATCTTCGAAGAGGTGAAATTTTATAGTTTCCATGACCAAGGTATCGAGAAACCTAACTCTTACCATAGCTTCAAGTCATTTCTTCTTATTGTGATCAGTGTGACTATTGTCACACTCTGTCTAGCTTTATAAACTTATTATACTTTTTGCTAATAAATACCTTTTAGATTTAGTAGCAGTTTCAGTGGCTTCATGTGTTACAATTAAACATATTTTCAGCTTTTTGTCAACTCTCAATTTTATACTCACAATACCTTGTTTGACTTCTTAAGGTTTTAATACATATCAGGATGTGCTAAAAATATTTTTATTTGTCACATGGCATTTTTTATAAAAGTTTGGGCTGGAACTCTCAAACAGCATACGCTCATGACATTTCTCCCTTTTACAAAGAAGTATCCTATTGAAATGTTTTGAGAACATTTTTGACTGCCGGTGCACTATGAACAGAAGGCCTTGCTGACCCCACCAGAGATTAATGGGTAGGAATCTGTGTCTTTCTGTGGAATGGAAGACGTCAACACTAAAAGCTCCCTTACCCCACAGATAGCTGGTCCCACTCCTGTTGTTTTTCAGTAAAATCCTTGGCAAGAACTGTCATTTTTCCAGTCATCAAATTTCCAAGAATCTTTTCTTCACATGTCTTTCTCTTTCTTTTGATGGACTCTCTCGTCATAGTAAATTCAGACCTTTTGCAGGAAT
>JANHGB010041990.1:22394-39816 GCA_026283785.1 Coracopsis vasa
GCTCATGCCTGGAACAACAGCAAATGAACAATGAAATTCAGCAATGAGATGAAAATTATATATATATATTTACAAGGACTGAGGGTTTTTTTCATAAATGTTTCTCACTTTTAATTTATTTGATTCAATTAGCTCTGGCCCACTGGATGGCCATCTGATTATGTGGGTACACCATGTCCAGTGCCACCTTAAACACATTTGACAATGATTTGTCAAAACTGGCAGCACTTCAGAAGCCTGAAGACTAAGGTGGTCTCTAACGGGGTCTAGTTGCTGTCTTGAACTACCTAGAGGGAGCATTTAGAGAAGGCAGATTCAGAGTTTTTTAGGAGGAACACAGGAAGGGACAAGAAGCAGCAGTAACAGGCTGCAACAAGGGAAAATCTGACCTGACCTGGTGAAGGTGACGCAACACTGAACAGGATCTTGGAGACATGGTGGCATCTCCATCCCTTGAGGTATTCATAAAGCATCTGGACTCTGAGCAGTCAGACCTAGCTCTAAGTTAGAGTCATAGAATCATAGAATCACAGAATCATACAATATCTTAAGTTGGAAGGGACCCATAAGAATCATCAAGTCCAACTCCCTGCTCTTTGCGGGACTACCTGAAATTAAACCATATGACTAAAAGCATCATCCAGATGTTCCTTGAACTCTGACAGGCTTAGTCCTATGACCACATCTGTGGGAACCCTTTCCAGTGACTAACCACCCTCTCAGTGAAGAACCTTTTTCTAATGCTCAATCTGAACTTCCCCTGATACACCTCATTCCACTTCCTCATGTCCTTGTTAGCCCTGATTTGAGCAGGACTTTTGCCTGGACAACCTTCAAGCTCCCTTGTAACTGCAGTTATCCTGTGCCCATGTCTCTAAGAATATTTTAGGTTCTGTTTCCCATACTTCACTATGGAGTTGCAGTTGTCACAGCCAGGACCCCAAGGACTATTAAGATACAGGACCTAACATCCTTCCTCTCTTGGAAACAGTCAAAATCCAGCCTAAGGGTAGAAGAAAGGAGCCTGGGATGTCACAAAGACAGTAAAAGGACATTTTTCTCTTTCCTGGTCTCCCACAGAGGGAGACCTAAGTATGGTGGAGTGTGGCACGGCACAGGCTTTCCCTGGAGCCAGGGGCCAGGTCACAAGCAAGGCTACAAGCAGCCCCCTTCTGTGAAGCCACCCCATGTTGCACAGCCCACTGCCATAAGCAGGTGCTTTAGGTCAACCTAGCTGCTTTCCACCATCACCATGCTTGCTCCCAATGCAATAAATAGAAAGGCTATTTTGTCACGCCTGGCTGTTTTTATCCAGGAACTTCTCAGAGGAAGCCTGAGTGCGTAAACAGGAAAGCAGGGGCTGTTTTTACTTCACCCATCTATAGCTGGTACACGCGGGCTGACATCAGGCAAGGGCCAGCTGCACCGAGCGCACCCAACAATTTGCTCCCAAGGCAGCAGTACCAGCACCAGGGCAGGCACGGCCAAAGGGAAACAGGCAAACATACTGCCCCAACACCCTTCTGCCTGCCCCAGCTGCTTCAGGTCCCCATCCACGCTGTGGGCAGCGGGGAGGCAAAGCAGTGCCTGGAGGAGCACCCTCATTCCTGAAATACATGAGCAAACCATTTTTTTCCTGCCAGAGTTCCAGTCTCTTGATGAAGGTTTCTAACCATGGGGTGCCTCACTGTAGTCCTCCAGCACCCCTGTGATCCCATTATGTGAAACATCGCAACTGGGTAGCGCTGAGTACCTATTTTTAGCTCTCGTGGACTGGAATTGTAGGCTACACTGTGGATCTCCCTGCAGAAACACTGGTGGAAAGGAAAAGAGGCACCACACTGTAATTTTGTCTCTAGTGATGGGGTTTCCTTTCTAAATCCTGAGTATCAGTTTCATTCACTACTCCAGACTACAAGAAATACACTTTACCTACAGCCATAACTTCTTCTCTCCTACCACCATATAATAAAACATGCAGCAGTTTTATAGTCACTGTAGAGTTATTACATGACATATGTGTACAAAGCACAATGGCTTATATGACCACCCAAGCAATTAATAAAAATTGGTTGCCTGCTAGAAGTGATATTTAACTAAAGGTTGAACAAAATCGGTCTGGAAACCTTGAGAATACTTTTGAGTGGTTGCTTAAATCACAGAGACACAAAGTCTGCAGAGGTGGATCTTCATGCAGCTTTCATCATTAATGTTTCTCTCTCCATGGTCTCAACACCTTTAAATATAATATCTGACCAAATAATATTTATGTTAATTTGTTTATTTGCTACCATAGAAAAAAAAACAACTGCAACAACAGTGCTAAGGGAACAAGCGTGAATAGTAGTGAAGAAGTGCCTTGGTTATGAGTAATTTCTGTCTCTATTTTAAACATAGTGAGTAAATGCTCCTCAGTTACACCAGTCTAAATTGGAGAAAGGTGAATTCTGTGAGAATTGAGGGCAAAAGTTAGCCCACAAGTTCAAATTGCCGCTTCAGAAAATACCAAAAATCAAGTTATTAACTTTATTAATCACTCTCAACTTATTTTACACTTTCCTTCTAGTTAGTTACATGCATAAAATGAATATAAAATTATTTTCCTTGTGTCTCTTACTGTGTGTTAATAACTTGAAAGCTACATTAGCAGTGATCATTAGCTCTGCAACAGAAAATGACAAGAGGTGTGGAAACAGTGGGCACTGCTCTGTCAGGACAGTAACACCTTGTGCTTGATTTGATTGTACAAATCGGGTCGCAGCATGGAGTACAGACAAACACATCCCACAGCTTTCTGGATCTTCAATTCAATATGAATAAAACTGCACTGAGACTTTTGCAGAGACATTAGTTTTTCTGCATTTATCCTATCAATAAGGGGATTTACTCATTTTCTACCCTGCCTTTAACCAGGGAAGAATGAAAAATAAGGAAATGGTAAGTCTCAGGCAAGATACTTCTCTACTGCTAACCAGCTGAATTCATGTCATACTGCCTCCCAGTTAATGCCCAGCTGCCTTTTCTAAACTCTCCTTCTTCTTGAACTCAGTATAGTCCACCTGGAGGAAGAAGTTGTATATGATTCTCAGAAAGTCACTGGATAGGCTTCAGCATTTACTAACTTTATTTAAACTCATCAGAGACCACTATAACGAGCTGTACAGAACTAACATGGATCTTGGGTACTTGTTCCAGGGTTTAATGTTACAGTTTCCATCAAACATACTTTTTGTTGAGGTTTCTCTTACAGTAAAAGGCATAAATTTTTGGGTTTGACAATTCAAATTGAATAAGTGATAAGAGACATTGACTCTTCAGCTGAGTTTGAATTAGTTGAATTTATATCATGGAAATAAGTAGCCAAAGACAACTCCTCCTAGGAGTTGAAATGTTATAAATTAAGTATAGACCATACAAAATCAGTGGAGTTACTTCGATGTAAATTAGAGTAGAACCAGACTCAGTATCTATTACAAGCAAATCTTCTCCAGCATCCTACCAGTATGCTTAGAAGACAGCTATGTCCATTTATTTCATACTGACATCCAACCAATGTGTCTCTGCTAGGTGTTTTTCAGGGCAACTGCTATTTTATAGCTCTCTTAGTCAGGACAAATTGATTTAACAGATTTTCTATTTAGCCGTGTGCATGTGTCAAAGTGCAGGTAAAGAAGGTAAATGACCTTATGACTGGCTGTGTTGTAGCAGCCTTTCCAGCCTCCTTCTGCATCAGCCTTTGAGAAGTGCAGTTACCAAGCTTTTTCTCATCCCAGTATAAGGAGACACCCTGCAGTGGCCTAACTCTCATTTTCCTGTCTTTCAAGATAACATGATACAACTAGATTTCAAGAGTCTCTGCCTTTTTCTTCTGCTGACCTCCAAAGGCCTAAGACAAGGACTCTCATGCTCTGAGTGTGAAAGGGAGGCAAAAAGTGACATTTTATTGTGAAAAGTCAATACTTCAATCTAAAAATAAAAGCAGTAAGGCAGATCAATTTATCTTCCATAGTGTGTATCAGGAAGGATACGCATTCCTTTCTTTTTAGAAGAAAAAATTGGGAAGTTGGGCACTGAAACCACTGACTAAGCAGGGAGAATCCAGGAAAGAGCATCTTGCTGCCCCAGCCTGTAAAATTTGAGTCTTCATAAAATCCCTCCCCCTCCATTAAAATGGAAGTCATACATAAGTAAATAAGAGCACAGCAGCACATGGCAGGAGAGAGAATCAACTCCTACATATTCATGCAGGCTGAAATTTATTGCAGCTCAGTTGTCAGCTTGTGCACTAGGGAATGAAAGTCATGTGGCTTGTCTGGGTCTGGGAATAAGAGCTGCCAGTATGACA
Organism: Coracopsis vasa; assembly: GCA_026283785.1. Taxonomy (NCBI): domain Eukaryota; kingdom Metazoa; phylum Chordata; class Aves; order Psittaciformes; family Psittacidae; genus Coracopsis; species Coracopsis vasa. The sequence goes on from JANHGB010041990.1 coordinate 26,740, forward strand.
GTGTGAAAACAAAGGAAGATATGGTAAAAAGCTAGGAGCTACCCAGAGAGTCCTGAGGAACCTGTTGTCAGAAAACTATCAATGCTGGGATGCAAGTGAAGAATTAAAAATCTCCCTAGAGCTTTACTGCAGCATTCAGTACTGTTCCCCGTGGTACCCAGTACAAATAAAATGTGAACTACATAGGCTCATGTAAAGCATATTCAACTTCACTCCTTCCTTTCCTTTTAGGTTTCTCTTTCAAGTCTTTTTTCTTTGATTTCTGAGTGAAATTTCTGCCTTGCTATTGTCAACCATGCCAGCCATCTAAAGGTCTCTTGAGAAAGAGATTCTTTTCAAGAGTTAGTAATCATATGTGAAAAATTTTGGTCATGAATACTTCAGGGATGTTGTCCAGAATAAGATGCAACAGAAATAGACAAGTTAAAAAAAAAGCAGGAGCAGCCTAACAGAGCCAACTGCACTTCCTTCTGTCACACAGTCCTTCATGTATCCTTCAGCACAGGGTAATTCAGAGGATCTCAATAATTTACCCTGCAGGAACAAGCTGCTGGTCATATCTTCAAGCAATACAAATCCTCCTATGTTAATGGGTGCAATGCTAAAACTGACATTTTAGGGATGTGTACAACCCATCTTTCATGAAGTATCATCAATACCACAGGCAAGTATCAAAGAGATTTAAGAGATAGTCCCTAGCTAGCAAACACCACTGATTTAAGCTTACATTTACAGTTTCTAAAACTACTATATGCTTTCCCTATCTGCAATTAAAAAGCATTTCCATCTTCACTGAAATGCAGACCATAACTTGGAGCGTTACAGCAACAGTATGCCCATACTAATGACAACAAAATCAAATGCTCAGCCTGCTTTTGCTAGTAGTCTACTATTCTGTGCCTCACCCATCAATATGAATGCTGAAGGCATCCTTGAACCATCACTTCTACTCTACCAAATAGGTTGTGGGATTCATTATGTGTGGGCAACATCCTACAGCCACTGCAGCAGAAGGTGTGGCCGTGCCTGGGAAAAACAGTGTGGTAAGGCAGAAGGACCTCTATGGGAATTCAGTCACCCTTGCTGAGGTCCAGCAAAGTTACAGCCAAAGGCCAAAAACACAGAGATGTTACATCTTATTTAGCATGTGTCACCAGTGAAAGAGCAGTTTTTAACAGCAGAGGATCCTTGGGAAAGGGAAAAAAGTCTCTAAGCCTCCCTAAGAAAATATTCAGCCTTCCTTGGTACAGGGCAGGTGTCCTTTTCTAAACAAATATTATTTCATTTCTGAAAACTATCAGATTTCTACTTTGCATTAGTTTACACAGTAAACTGCCAAAGTATCCCTAAGCAATTTTGGAGTGGTAAGTTTATATGAAGTTCTCTCTGTAGCTGTGGTTTTGTCTGTCACTAACAGATGAGGCAAAGATATTTTGCTTCAGTTGTTTCATTCCATTCATTTAGTTCTGGCTAAATAATGTACCTAAATAAAGCAGTCTTGTACCCTTTTTTTCCCCCTTTATCTATTGTTATGATGGAGTAGAAGTTCATTATTTCTGCCAAAGTTCCAGTCTATGCATCATGACTGAAGTCAGATGGGAGAGAGACAATTCAGTATTAGGCAACACCTGTGCACAAAAGTGGATTTCTGGTACAAGGCTTTGGCTGTGGCAAAGCATGTGGTCACTACTGTGAGAGCTGATGTCTGGAAGGCAGAAAGTTCCTTTCCAACAATTAGGAGTACCAAGTGAACTGAGATTCCCTTAAGCATCTAAAGAAATAGCTGTATTTAACGATCAGAGTATCCTTGTAAGCAGCGTGGGACGCTAAAAGAGAGTCAAAATCCAGGAGATACATTTATAACATCCAATGCATTTCAAGTGAATCTGGTTCATATATCATAATCTGAACGCAGAGCAAGGCATTCAGCAGCTACTGCGTTGCTTAAAGTAACAAATTACTTTTCTCAAGGTTTGGACAAGTAAATAGATGTTCTTATTGCATGCTTATATGAATAATTTGAAATGAATTACTGCTCTGTTTTGTCATTAAAACTCAACTTCTGTTGTATGTGTTAAATTTTATCAGTCACATGTGCTTTAATTTGGCTCTATTAATGGCTCCAGCTTCTTGATTTTGAAAAGACCATGGGAAGTAATGCAAGGATCTATTTTAAGTCTACAGCTATTTTCTATTTTGGCAAAGAAATAACTGACAGTAAATAAATATCATGCCATCATTTAGATACATGTGGATGATTCTGGATGACATTACCGTGCCCAACAAAATAAGAAGCAAAAAAAACCAAAAACTTCAGCAGCCAGTATAAGCACTGTGCAAAGATGAGCATGATAACATTAAACTGCCAGTAAATGGAAGCATAGCTGTATTGAGGTAACTTGAACAAAATATTTGATCACTTCTTCATATGTTACCTTTTCAAAATTGAGTCCAAAATTGTTACTGCTGGACTTATTTCAGACCTAGAGCCTGCTGTTTGAAATAAAACTAGTCATAAAGTTATTCACAATACAGAAAATAGGCCATTTTTTTTTTTCCATATACTTTAGTTACTTACTAACTTCTGAAGTTTATAAGGATGCATTTGGAAATCTGGGTCTTTGTGTACCGCAATACACCTCTTTGTCCTATCTTTCTAGTCTAGAGATGCACAGCATCCCATCTGCATCTTGCTAGGAAAGGAGAGCCATCTGATAACTTTTTTGCTGCTTATCTTCTGTGCTGCCTCATTTGACCTTAAAAGGAGCCTCAATAGTCAAGGCCTCCAGCAGTGCCTCCAGGATTAAATACCTAGGGAAAAATCTAAGAAACAAGGGTAAAGTGCAGTCTCCACAAATTATTCTGTTGAATCTGGGAGCCACCACTACCTTAGATACACCATCCCATTAGGAAGTGACATTCTTCTGTTACAAGAAATGGAAATGACTGTCCCACATTCATCTTCTCTCACCCTTTATCATTTTACAGACAGACCCTTCCTTCCTTCCTCCCAAGCAACCGCCCCAGTCATTACCACTCTTTAAAATACAGAGAGTAGTTCACACCTCTCAAGCAAACCCAGCATATGCCATCCCTTTGGTCTCCCTCTCCTCACACCAGCCCTTAGGTCCCACAGCACAACACTGCTGTGCCAACACAGCCATGGCCTTTTCAGGACCACCTGTAAAATGTTTCAGCAGAGTGATCTATGGTAAAAATGTCTAGCCATCCAACCCCCTGTACTGGTGAGACTCCAACCTAGCAACTGGGAGGTTAAATCCTGGTTTATATAAAATACAATAGACAGTAGGGGGGTGGGAGGGGCTGAAGATTTCACATCCTGTAAGGCTGTGGTTATCCTATTTTTCTGATTAGACCAGTTTATGGTTATCACATGATAAGAGATGCATGAGCTGAAGTGATGCTTTAGTCTTTGAAAAGCCTCCTTTTGAAGTGAGACTTTATTACTTTTCAGTTCATCCAGCTCCCACTCTACTCTTATTTCCACAGAAGTCTTGGACCCATGTTTCACCAGTAAGCCTCAAAACATGGGAGAGTTCAAAGCTCTGAATAAAGATCTTGCTCATCACATATAGATAACTGGATCAAACTTAATGCTTCATCTCTTAAAAGTTTACCTCATCAGCTGGTAAAGTAAGAACAGTTACAAACTAAAAGTCTTACCTCTTTCCAGGACACTTTAATGATCCACTAGTACAGAAATAACTGGTTTAAAGACACACTTTTAGTAGAGTGGTTGTAAGAAGGAGCACATTGTGTGTGGGGGGGGGTGGGACAAGAGCATGTAAATTTATTCTATTTCTCTTCCACCCGTTTCCCAGCTTGTCCTTATCACCACTAAGATTACATAAGTCTTTCCCCTACTAGGAATTGGGCTTGCTTTAGCTGGTAGTACTCCAATTAATGTTATCTTTATCTCTAGAATTGCTAGAATTCCTTAGAAATCCTATGTGGGATGATATTAGCTTATTTGGCCAATACCTTTAGAATATTTGTTTGTTTTCACTCAGACAAAAATATTCAGGCCATTATGCTGGTGTGTTTGAGCTGAGCTCACCGCCTCTGCTCCAGAAGACCTCAGGACTGACAAGGGCTACTCAGAGGACAAGCCACCTCCTCTCAGGCTGTGCTGGGGACCTGCCCAGCACAGCCATCACTGCTGTCATTGATGGTGTCACACAGTTGCCTCCCCACAACACAGCAAGCTGTAGAGATACCCGAGCAAACAAAGTGCAGCTCTCAGCTACATGAGTCTGTTGATAAATGCAGAAGCCACTTACATATTTGTTCTGTCCTCAGTTCTTTGCTCTATTTCTCTACTTAGAGGTATGTTACTGTATCTGTTGTTTTGTCATAAAAATCAGAGTGTTTAGCAGTAGTCATAAGAGCCAAAGGTCTTGAGTACCAATCAAGAGTTAAACCTGCAGTAGGTACAAACTGATATATCTCCATTGATTCCTTTGGATCTATGCCATTACTCTGGTTTTCATCAGGACATCTAGTGGGAAAAAATTCAGATGTGTTGTTTTTTAATACTAAGACACAGCAAAATAGTCCAGGCATAGATTTATCCCATGGAACAGTCTTCATTTTGAAACACAGATTGTCAGTTTACTTTTTAAAAAATAATAAAATAATATAAGAGTCTTCAAGTTCACGCAGAGGTTACTTTTTTTTCCTTGCTACTGAGGTTTTGGGTCATTGGGCTGTTTTTTATTTGTGGGATTTTTTTAGAAAGCTCATAATTCATATAGATCCACACCTTTCAAAAATCCCTCTGTTATTCTCAAAGAATTTAAGAATAAATAAAGAACTCATCCACATGTCCTGTCCTGGTGCTGGAGTTCCTGGAGTGGAAACCAGAGCTGCAGCCAGTACACTTTAAAGCTTTTTTCACTTAACATACTACTTAGATTACACAAATTGCATACTTGGTGGTTTCACCTGTCCAAATTGCAAAAACAAGCCTCTAAAGAAGAGCCAAAGTAAAATCTGAGCACACACTCAGAAGATGAATGGCACCAAAAAGTAGCTGTTTGTGGATGGACAGCATTTACACTTGCATTCAGTGCAGAGTTATCAATGTGACAGCTTCTTTTTGTTAGTGCTGTGTATTGGCTTTGATTACAAACCACTGCAGAGCTGAGGTCAAAGAAAAACTTCCACATTTCCCAGATTATTTCTGGAACACGTGGAGGTCAAAAGGGCAGATTCTGTTCCACACCACACCCACCAGCCTGACACCAGTGGAGCGGCTCTTTTGCAGGAGAGCAGGCTGGCCCATGCAGGGTTCACTGGGAGATTTTAAAGGAAGTAAACTTTTCAATAGCCAGGCTACACCAGTTTACCTAAGATGTTACAGGGGGAGTGAGGTGGAAAGTGCTTATATTGGGTAAAATCTTCCAGTTCAGTAGTTACAGGCGTGAGTGCTACAGATCTTTTCAATAGCAAACATGTTTTTTCTCTGCTGGCTGTATTTCATATATCTCTTCGCTCCCATGGAGCTGCATCTCCTCCCTGGTCTCAAAGGACCACATGTTCTTCCTCTTCAGCCTCCACCACCTCATTTCAAATATTCCTCTCCTGCTGTAATCTTGGCTATCAAAGCATACCAAAGCAACTCAACAGCAGGCATGCCATCAGCACCCAAGGCACCCTCTAAGTTCTGGAGCCCCTCCTGAGACTACACACACAGTTTCCTCAATCACACTGCTTTTCTTTATTTTTTTAATTTTCCTCCTCCCCAGCTTTCCACAGGCTCTCTCCCTTTGTATTTATTGCAAAACACCAGACTTTGTACAGTGAAACAGAAAGCTGAATCGATCACTAAGTGCAAGCACTTGCTTTATTCCTTCTGCCACTAGACCCCATATGTGCCTTGCATTTCATGCTGTCATATAATGGAGGATTCAGGTGTTTCTGATGTTGCTGCCAGGCACTAAAAGCAGAGTGATACAAATGTGAGCTAAAAAGGATCCTTCGATCCCTAACTGTAATCGCGGATAAAGCTGGGAATTCTCCAGCACACGCCAAGCAGCTGCTGCTGTGAACAGGCTCCAGGGATGTACTTTGGTGCATTCCTGGCCCGACTTAGTGCCTTGTGTTAACTGAGTTTTCAACCACAGCCATTCTTGTACTGCCTCATTATTATAGCACTGTAAAAATAAAATATTTGGAGGGTGCTGAAACTTCCTCCTAGCAGCCACTCTCATCTGCGTAGCAGGTTGCTATTCTGTATAATGGGTGACAATTGTTTCCATCCTACTGCTTCTGGTCAGATTATGTTTCCAATTAATGTCCTCAATATATCTCTAGTACAATTAACAGGGTATGTACTTGATCTCTTAACAGCAAAAGTCATAATCAACTCAGCAGAAGTTGCGTGAAAGAAGCATAAAATCTTCTGGACTTTATCTTGTTAACTGACTTGTCAACTGAAATAACATGCAATATTAACAATATTCTTAAGTATTTTTCTTGCATTTTCATGTTTCTAGAAAAAAATAATATGTTGTAACAGGAAAATACATGTCTTCACATGTTCAACAAGTTTTTAGGGTAATCTGTCCTTTCCATGTCTTTAAGCCTCTTGATGCAAGGGATTAGGGGGATCTTGATGGGGAATGCAAGAACACTTCCAGGCTAAGTTTGACATTGTGGTTGCAATGTGGCTTATATCTAAGGCATGTATAAGCCACCCTGCCTTGATGTTCAGGTCCCATAAAAAGGACACCTGGGTGAGTATGTTGGAAGACACTCCCACCACTCTACTGTGACCAGACCTGGACAACTGAGACCCAGGTTTTGGGTCAGCCCATCAATTCTTGATAAGGATTTCAGGCAGTGTCCTCAACAGCATCATGACAATAATCCTCCAAAGATGCTGCAGTACACTAAAATTTTGATTTTGCCACCCTTATTGGTCCAGAACAAAAGACTTTTTACATATTATCCATGTTGTCTTTGTCAGGCCGTATCTATAAATAAGCAAAGCTTACAAAAACAGTACTGAAATAAAGTAGGAGCTAACTGGTTTTCACAAAATCAAAACCAGACTGTAATGGAAATAACTGCATTTAAACAGAGAAATATTGGTAAGAGTTCAAGTGAGACATGGTCTGATCTTTGTGGCCTGGACTGCTTTTATTTTCAAATAACTGTGTTTGCCTCCCAGAGCAGGTGAGGAATAGGAATGTGGAGAAGTGTGATCAAATTTCATCAGAAAAAGTACTGAGGAATAAAAGCAGCCATTACATTAATCCTCGTCTTCAGACAAGTTCTACTTCATGTCAGCAGTTGGTAAAGGAAGTGAGCAAAAGGTGACAACAGGGTAATCTGCCCTTTCCATGTCCTTAAGCCTCTTGAAAAACCCACTGTCCTTGTCTCTGCAAGAGTTAGATTTTTAACCCTTCAGCTGGTGTACAGGAGTTACACAGTTTTTCAATGGAGAAAACTGTTGATTTCTCCATCTGCCTTGGCGCCCTGTTAGCATCCCGATGGCCATTTGTGTTTCATCGCATCCACCCTCACTTTTGACTTGCAGGTACAACCTCTGAGTCACTGGCCCAGAATCAATTCTCTTTTATCTTGGTGGGAAGACTTCTGTCAGCCATCTGAAAGTTAGGCATCTCATCCAAACCTCTAACCTATGTATATGTGATGGGTCTCATCCCACTCGACCTAAATATCTAAGCTGGCTTAAATCCAAGGAAGCCTCCCTCTTTACACTGATTATACAGCAGGCTAGACACTACCTTAAACCAAACCTGAAGACTTTAGACAGCTAATGTGGGATTAAGTGAATCCCACCTTCCTCATTTGTGTGATCTTCAGACAGCATCCAGCCACACTTTTTCCTGTCCACTGTATACTGGGAGTGGATTGTAACTACATTTTTCAAGACCAGGCCATGGCAATGCAGACCAGTGTAGCAGCAGCAGTATCTGCCCATTGAACCATGCTTGAAGCGGTCATGAGGCAATTTACAAATCCCTGTTCCCTTTTTGGGCTATTTTTATACAAAACTTACATCAGAGTAACTGTAAACCTTCATTAATATTATCTCAGGTGCTGAGGTTACTCCTGAACTTTAGCAAAAGGAGCATAAGGCAAAAAATATTTTTAAATGAGAAGTTTAGCAGAGCTTATATTCATACAAGTCATATCTGTAAAATCTCTAATAAAAACAGAGCACTCATTGACTTGAAAGCTATCTGATTCTTAAACAATATCCCAATCCAAACAAACTGATCTTTGAATTGGACCTTGTATTTCCTTTCTCAGTCAGCCCTACCACTGAAGTGCATCTGTCGAGCAAGGAGTCAGATTATTTTTCTGTGCATAAGTATTTCAGTAGAGTTGCAGATGAACTCTGTAATTTCTGGTGTAATTTAAAGCTGTACACAGAATATGCTCTTTTCAGTTCCTGCCAAACTCAAGCCCACTGCAGGATTAATATATACATAGTAGTCAATCTGTAGGATATCCTGAAAGGACAGTTCAGCATAGTCCATAGACCACAGTAATGCCATTACACACCTTTCTAAACCGCATCAACCTTGCTCACAATTAAGCACAGGTGAATGAAGACTGGAGAGAGAGTGGGCTTCTAGATCTTCTCCAGAGACAACAGGAGACAAGCACTGCCCCAGGGTAACACATCCTGGATGATATAGAATGAAATGGGGAGAATCACTCTCTGAAAGTACCTATTCACTGTTCCCTGTGCAGGGACTGAAGACAGCTATTTCAGGATAGACCTCTGACTTTTAGATGGCTAAAGTCTGTCAAGATGAAACCCATCCATCCCTGCACAGGAGAAGCTCACATTCCTTTTTTTTTCAGCCAGCTTATTTGTCTTTGCCCTGAAATGAACTCCCATTAATCTCAGAGTAAGTCATGGCTGAGAAGTAGTTCGTGAATCTGCTTTTTATCTTCACCACCTTTCAGCTCTCATTTACCATCTTACAGCTCAGCCTGGGTGCCTGGCCATGACCATGTATGTAGGCATGCTACCAGGCATGCCAGGACTGTCCTCAAGACAAGGAGGTCAAACACCAAGCAACATAGACACAGCCTTTGACATCTCACTAAAAAAAAAAGGCAATAGAATATATTCCTGGAATGGCATTGCTTCCTTATAAGAATATCTCAAGCAGTACTTGTTTGCTTGGATTTTACTTCCTGGGAGACTACTCACTCTGTTTTTATTCAGTCATGAGAAACGGAAGAGAAATAAATGCCTTAGTGATAGGACATGAAGAAGTGTATGTAATTTGGTGAAGGCTGTCTGAGTGCTAGGCTCAAGTACTACTGGAGTCATAACATTTACTAAGCTTTATATTTAAGGCAATACCCCAAGCTCTATTTTCTCTGTGTTATGTTTGTCCTGGCTATATTAATAATATTAATAAGCCTATATGACACCCATATGACCAAATAAATCTGGCCACTGTGGAGGACCCCATGGAAGAGGCCTGGTTGTGCTGTGTGTGGGCTGAGTTTATGAGCAGGTTTTGAGGAAGCTGTTGAGGGGTTTCACCAGCCTCCAGGGAAGCATCTCACTCAGCAGCTTTCAGGGTAGGAGGGAGAGGAGAGAAGGGAAGTGATACCCCCTGTGTGGTGGCAATACCTGTGGCCACTACCGGTCTGGGGGCAAAGTGGGTCTGGGGCCTTTGCAGTCCAACCCTGGTGCCTAAAATGCCTGGCCTTGGGGGTTAAGGGGAGTAATCTCTACCCCTGAGTGAGAATTTCATTCTCTGCTTGTAATTTTACTTCATTCCACTTTGAAGCAGTGAAAAAGACAAGATGGTAAATTAAATCTGGAGTTGCTTATTCAGTCTTTACTTCTTTTCAGTTTGTCTTCTGAAAAATAAGGGCAAGTTAGTCTGTTAAGACTAAGGGCTTTGATCATCAGACTTTTTTTTTTTTTCTCAGCAGCAGAGTAGATATCAAAGTGTTAATAATATTCCTTGTTAAGGTTTGAAAAAATATTATTTTTCTGCAATTCAGAAAGGTGCTTTTTTTTTTCCTACAAAATTGGTAATGGAATTAAAAAAATGGTCTGTTTTACCTTCCCCCAAGAGACCTTGGCTAAGAACTACTTCAGATAGTGGCAAAACATACAAGTAACTTGCTAAAGGGACTATCCCAGCACTGAATTTACTGCAGAACAAACAAATGTGACATAAGCAAATAGGCGAACTCCTGAAAAGGGGCTTGGCAGGGCAAAGACTCAAAGTCTTTTTCTTTAGTTTCTCTGGTTCAAAAGGCTTAATTTCTCAGCAAAAAGCTAGCAGTGCATGGCCAGGCAGTAGCAAGTAGGCATGTTAACTAAATAAGCAATTTTAAACCATTCAATCAAGCTAGCCAAGGGGAGTGGATGAAAAAGGTATTTTTAAAAGCTATTCCATACACTTGAAGTGTCTTTTTTCATTCCCCTGGTCTCCAGATTCCAGGACACGTCTTTGCATGTCACCAAAATCTAGATGAAAACTCAAAGACTGAAATTCTCTGCTGGGGGTTTAGGAGGAACTTGAGTTGTCATAAACCTTGAATGAGCTACACCAGAGGAATTTCATTCAGAGAGTTCCTCTGCCATTTTGCTAAGTGTATTTTATTTGCGCTTTGTAACTGTATCTTTGTTCTGCACTACCAAAACCTCTTAACAACTTTGCAGCAATGAATCTCCTGTATTATGTGCTTTTTAAAGCTTCCTGAAATGATCTCTTCACACTGTATATATTAGGGAACTAATATTGTATTAAAACTCTCTTTTGACTGCGTGTATTTTGAAGGGGCACAGGAGTCCATTCTCCCTATGCCTTTCAATGGTATATATTTCAGAATCATCCATCATGCTCCGAACAGCACAGTCATCATCAGAATGAAGAAATAAGAGTTTTAAACTGCATTTCTGCCACCTGAGAAATACCCTGGCTTTAAGACTTAACAGGGTGTCTGCATTCCTCTCGTGTAACCTGGCACATCCATTTAAGGTTAAAGCTCTGTCTGAAATACAGCATTCTGGAGGATTAGCTATACAGATCACAGCATGGCTGATGTATGGATGAAGTGGCATTTTCTTTGTACTTTTTATGTTACAGCATCACTCTCATGCTGGAATTTTACTATCTGAAGTGTATATTGTTAACAGTTCAGAAGAGTAATGCTCATGTCCTCTGAGAAGCAATGTAAATTGTCGGTAGAAAGCAGCTGTGCTGCTGTTCTATGCAGATAGTTTGGTTGGACTGGCCACATTTCCCCAGTATGATAGGAGTGTACTCCCTAGCCATATAAATGTCAAGAATAAATGAACAAATTGTGTAATGTGATTGAAAAGCAATCATTTCTATGGCATGATAATGCTCTATGAATTATAACTTGTGTATGACTTGCTTAAAAATTGCTGCCTTTGGAGATGTTTTATATTAGAAATATATGAAGATATTATTCAAAAGTATTTCAGATAAAATCAATGAAAAATATGGACCCATGCACATGAATAGAACAAAATTAAAACTGGGGCTTCTAGAAATCCCAAAGAAGTGGGGCTTCCTCTCTGTATTAATTTTAATGTGTATTCTGCAGTAGGTTTCTAGACTGCCACAACAAGCAGGCTCAGCAGTAGCCACAGTGAAGCCCACTCAAGTAGAGGATTATGCCATATTCAAATAGTTCTGCCCAGCTCTGTTCTTGGCATCTGGTCTTTCTCAAGGTTTCCTGTTCATTCTTCTGCCCCGCGCTTTTCATGTCCCTGTAACTGTTTGCCTTTTCCAGATGCAAGACAAAGCATCTCTTGAATTTGGCAGGAAAGAATAGAAGCCTGTAGTTGCTTTAACTGCAGCACATTTTCTTTAGCTCTAGCAAGGAGCAGGCAGTATAAAACTGTATCAGCAAATCTGTTCTGTTTCAAACTGAGTCTGTGTTTTCTTTTTCTTGGTGATATTTAGACGTACTTAAACAGCATGACCACAGTATAGTATGGTTAATAAAAAGAATTTTCTACATGGTACGTACAATAAAATCTTCTCTTCCGAAGCACAACAGAGAATATATATTGGACATACTTGCTGCCTGTATACTTAATCAGTATGTACTTATTCCAGCTGTCACACAAGATACAATATGAAAATAGATGCCACTAATAATCAACACCTTCTAAATATTGCTTGATTACATAAGCTGACAGAATATTGTTAAAAGCACAAGATCTCAAATATGTTATTTAGTGTAATAACTTATGGTAAATATTTATTAAAACAATCCTAAACATGGGACAAATCTGTAGTATTTCTTCCTCACCCTTTTTCTTTCCTTTATCTCTACTCTCCCACTATCCCAAACCATTTACTCCTTGTGGATTTCAGGATCTTGTTTTAACCTGCTTCCTTTGCACTTTTTGAAGGGGGTCAATTTCACCCACTTCACATTGCATGATATGACACTTGTGTGCTAGAGTAGAAAACAGGAAGTAGGCAATGCATATTTGCAGCTCAACAATAAAACAAAGTGTTAAAAGACATTAGAACTGTAAAACATGGCAAGAAAAACACATTATTCCTCAAGAGAAAGGAACTACAATTTTTATCTTTGTGTGGATGAAGGTGATGCTGCAGTCACCTAACACATTGGTAAGATTAAAGGCTGCTGATATTACTCTTTGGCAGCATTCCAAAGGTGAAAAAGGCAGACAAAAGTCATATGAGGAATACAGAAAGGTGGCAATCAAAACATCTCTATAGTTGCCACCCTAGCTTCGAAGCCTACTGGCAAAACGCAAACGGTTTTTAAACTAGGTAACTCTTGAGCCATATTCTGCTCAGCTATAGCTTTGTAAATCCTGTCACTGAGATTGCTGCTAATTGCACAGGGACTGTGAGAATGAAGACCTTGGGCCCACTGTAGAAGAGGATCTGGTTCAAGACCATTTTAAGAACCTGAATGTGCACGAGTCCATGGGACCTGATGAAATCCATCCGTGGGTCCTGAAGAAGCTGGCAAATGAAGTTGCTAAGCCACTGTCCATCATATTTGAAAAATCATGGCAGTCAGGTG
>JANHGB010041992.1:3624-20071 GCA_026283785.1 Coracopsis vasa
GTTTGACTCTAATGCAGATGCACCATATCAGAAAGTCTTTTGTCTTCATCCATAGCATTCCACAGGTATCCCTGTCCTCTCTTAGGCTTGGGGAAGATGGGACTATGCCCCATGGGGGAGCCCTGCCAAGATGGGCTCTTTCCCCAGTTCTTTCCAGGCTGCACAAGTCTTGAGTGAGGGCCAGAGGCCTGTGGAGGTGACTGCAGTGTTCCTCCCTCAACACTGTACAGTCACTGTCACTGCACAGGCACAGTCTGCATCTTGGGACCTGGCTCTGCAGCAGCACTGGAGGTCACAACCCTGCTTCTGCCTCTCCTGGGACAGAAGGCAGCTTGTGTGCTGCCACACTTGGGTCTCAGCAGAGCAAGTAGAGCCTTTCTCCTGCTGCTCTGGGGAGGGAAACCAGGAAAAGTTTATAAGCAATGTCCTGATTTTATAACCACAGAACCAGGAAATGGTACTTGGAGGCTCTTAAATCATCATCCATTGGGCCCATTATCTGGTGGGGTTCCTTTGGGCATGTGTGTCTCTAAATGCTTTTTCTCTGCTGTGCCTCTTCAGACCTGACCATAATAGGCAGCATGTGTGGCTGCATCTCTCCAGAGCCAAGGAAGAGCAGCAGCATCTCCAGTCTGACTTTTCCAGCACTCAAGCTTTGCCAGAGTGCAAAGCCATGGATTGCTTTTGGGGGGCTGTGAGGGGCAGGAAAGGCAGTGCTGCCTGCAGAGGCACTGCAGCTGCCTGAAGTCAAACTGGAGTTTGGGAGCTTGTGGCCATTGTGCAGGCACTGCTCCCTGTGTGCTCTCTGCCCGACAGTCTGCTAAGGCTACCTGTCTCCTTTCTTTGCAGCAGAGTTAAAGCAAGCAGCGGGGAAGGTCAATGGTCATAGGTCCCCTGGAGCACTACAGCACACACATCTGGGGTGGGAGGATTTGTCACAGTCAGGTCTCCATCCTGGTCCCTTCCCTTGTGCCAGGCTTGCAGTCCTGCCTGCTGGCAGAAGGGCCGCTGCTTGGGCCCCTGCTCTCTAGCCCAGGCCCTGGTGATGCTGGAAGAGGCAGGGGCTGAGGGGCTAGGGGACAGCAGGCAAGGTGAAGGGGATGCAGGTGTCACCAGGGCAGCAAGGGGGATGTTTTGCTGTTGTACAGGGCTCTGAGGTGCTCTCCTGGGGACAGGGTAGGTTCCCTTTGCACAGGCAGGATGAGTCCCCGTGGCATTACTGCAGGGGTTTGGGAGAGGATGCCTGATGGCAAGGACACAGCTTGGAGGTGAAGCTGCTTTTTGACTCTCTCAGCCATCATCAGCAGAGGAGCACTGGGAGGGCATTTTGAGGCTGGGGCCTCAGGGGGAGTAGGAGTCCTGTTTGAAGGGATCCTGCCACCCGCCACCCTCACTGCTGTCACCCTCCCTGCAGGACCCCCACCGCGGCTACTACGAGCCTGCAGAGCTGAAGCTGTTTGAAAACATTGAGTGCGAGTGGCCCCTCTTCTGGGCGTACCTGATCATCGATGGCATTTTCAGTGGAAATATGGAGCAGGTAAAGGAGGCAGGACCTGCCATGCTGCTGGCAAGAAGTCCCTGGCAAAGGAGGCGTGCAGGGAGCCATGCCCAAGGCAGACTCCCTTTCTTCTCTCCTCAGGTGCAGGAGTACCGGGAAGCCCTCGAGGGGGTTCTCATCAAGGGGAAGAATGGGGTGCGCCTGGTGCCGGAGCTGTACAGCGTTCCACCAGATAAGGTGAGTGGTCCTGAGCTACAGTGGGAGTGGGAATATCTCATCACCAGGTAATTACGATCAGGTTTTAACGGTTTGTTGACTCATGTGGTGGCTTCCGTGCACATGGAGACCCCGTGAGAAAAACAACCAACCAACCAAAACCCAACCTGCTATTCCACCCCCCCACCAAAAAAAAGCATTTCTTGTCCCTGTACACAAGTTGCTGTGCTGACAGGGTGCAGCCTGGAGTTCGAGTCCTCTGAGAGCTCAGGACACACAGACCTGGGCTGAGGAGGTGCTGAGGATGTGTGAGCCTGGACTGAGAGTGATGGCCTCCTGGTGCCCAGGTGCTGTAGCATCCGGAGCATTGCCCCAGTGCTCCTGGGGAATGTCAGCCATTCCAAGGGGATTTCTCAACATCTTGGGAACCAAAATACTGAGCAGCTGATGTGGTGTCTGGCATGGGTGCCTAGGGAATCATGAGAAGGTGTGAGGAACATAGCTGGGAGGCTGTGGGCCCTCTGTGGCAAATGCTTTCACAGGTGCTTATTTTAAGTCTTGAACTTCGAAATGCAATGATGATGATGATGCTTCCTTCAGCATCCTGTGCCTGTGGATCCCTTCCTGACCTCCTGGCTTGCCTTCCAGGTGGATGAGGAGTACAGGAACCCTCACACTGTGGACAGGATACCCATGGGCAAGATGCCACTCATGTGGGGGCAGTCCCTCTACATCCTGGGCTGCTTGATGGCTGAGGTATGGTCATCCTTAGTGCTAGGGGGGGCCGCGGGTGAGGCTCTGAGCTCTGAAAGGGCAAATACTGCCACCCTGTGCCACCTACCATGGGGAACTTGTCACTTCCATCCTGCAGGACCTCTTAAAGGTGGATTGTCTGTAGGCATCACCCACTTTACCCTGTGCATGAAATGTTGATCTCCTCATACCTCTTTTTCCTCAGGGGTTTCTAGCTCCTGGTGAAATAGATCCCCTCAACCGCCGGTTTGCGACTGTCCCCAAGCCTGATGTGGTGGTCCAAGGTGAGGGAAAGGGCTCGGTTCCAAACTCCTGTGCCTAGCAGGCCTGGGGCCTCTGCCTGCATGGAGTTCATGGGGGTGGCTCTGCTGGCTGGGTGGCTGCCAGTACAGCAGGTCTCAGCCCTGGCAAGGTGGGTGTAATATGGAGTGTAAGTCCTTCTGCTCCACCCTGCATTGCCGCAGGGGAACACCACCGGCTACAGCCTCCTCTGCAGACAGGTTGAGAAGGGTCTTACCCTCCAGCCACTCAGCCCAGAAGGCTTGGGTGAGGAGAGTGTCAGGGGGAGCAAGGCGGACCTCTGCAGTGGGAAGTGGTTACCAAGGGACCCCAGACAGCCGCCTTTATGTGACATAGCACCTGCGTGTCCCCAGAGGTGCAGAGCAGCGCTCCTCACTCTGGTGCCCCTGCCACACTGAGCCTGTCCTCCTCCCTCTGCAGTGTGCATCCTGGCAGAGACAGAGGGGATCAAGGCTGCCCTGAGGAAGGAGGACATCGATGTGGAGACTGTGGCAGATGTCTACCCCATCCGAGTGCAGCCTGCTCGCATCCTTAGCCACATCTATGCCCGGCTGGGTAAGCTGGGCTCCCTGCACCTGCAGAAAAAGAGGTGCAGAAGGGTCTGTCCCATACCCTGGCATTCCTGCTCATCAATGCCTAGCTGATGGTGGCTCTGCTACCCTTTCCTTGGCCTGGTAAAGGGGAACTCGGGCCCAAGGGGAACTGGGGTGGCAGACAGTGCTATGCAGGGTAATTCTAAAACGGGTAAAGCTTTGACACTGCAGTTGCACAGTCACCCCAGGGACAGGCAGGGGCTATAGGATGGACTTTTTGTGGACAGGAGCCAGCTTTTGTTCATGTATCCCAGATGTCAGTGGGGGAGGGAAGCCAGACCCCAGAGAAGGTCCCCTGGCAGTTCCTGGCTTGCTGAGAGAGCCTGTAGCTGAGGTGAGGTGAGGTGGCTGCTGATGCAGCGGCCCTTTGGGCACAGGGCTTGTGTGGAGCTGGAGACCTGGCCTGGGCTGGAGGAGGAACCTGACCCACGACAGGCTGCACGCGCTGGCTAATTTAGGCCCCCAAAATGCCAAGTGTAACATGGGCAAAGGGAGCAGGGGAACAGCTCAGCAGCTGCCAGGGCTGACGTGAGCGAGGGGTGATGCTGCTGCTGCACCATCCTGGGCTCTTGGAGTAATCCCAGGAGCAATGGGAATGTTTACAGAGCTCTTGGCTTTGGGGAACAGGCACTGTGCCGGGGGGAGCCCCTGGTCTTGCCCCAGCTTCCAACGTACCCAAAACCCAGAGGTGTGGCACATTGTGGAAGGCAGGACAGGCTGTTCCTGTTTCAGCAAGAGTTCCTGGGGAGGGCCCGGTGTCTCTAGCCGCTGGACAGGGTTGTGGGGTAGAGGATCACTGTGCTTTTGAGCCATGCCAGCATGACACAAGGTCCTGGGGTATCCCAAGCACAAACCAGCTGTTTCCTGCTGTCTGGGAGCACAGAAACCTACCTCTGCTTGCTGCATCCCTTTCATGAGGAGGCTTGCACTAAAAACTCCCTCTCCTGGACCCCTAGGCCGCAACAAGAAGATGTGCCTGACAGGACGGCCCTATCGGCACATGGGCGTCCTTGGGACCTCCAAGCTCTACAACATCAGGAAGAACATCTTTACGTTCACCCCACAGGTGAGTGCCATTCCCCACTGCCAGGAGATCTGGAACTAGGCAGGAGGGTTCCCCACTTGGCTGAGTGCTCAGGGGCTGCCCAACACCCTCTGAACAGCCTGGAGCAGCCCCAGCTCTGTGGCGTGGAGCAGCAGTTGGTGGTCCTGGCTACGTGCATGCTGAGAGAAGATGATTTCAGTGATCAGTGTTGGGTGGAAATCTCTGCTCAACCTGACAAGAGCACTAGGAAAAGGCTGATGGCAGGACAGGCATCCCTCTGTCCCCTCGTGTGACACTGCTGCTGAGCTGTGGTGTTACCTCGCCATAGTTGTTAGTGGCCAGCAGCTGCCATGGGGGCTGAGGGTGCCTTTCTAGGCTCTACTGACACCAGGTGAGGTGGGACATGCTGCTGGTGCAGGGGATCACTGGGTGCACTGTGTGGCTGGCCTGGCTGAGCGCCTGTGGGAAGATGTGGGTGGCACTAAAGGTGGCTGTGGGAAGGGCTGCTCATGTCTGCTCCCGTCCTTGCAGTTCATAGACCAGCAGCAGTTCTACCTGGCTCTTGACAACAGGATGATTGTGGAGATGCTGAGGACAGACCTCTCGTACCTCTGCAGCCGCTGGAGGATGACCGGACAGCCGACCATCACCTTCCTCGTCTCCCACACCATGCTCGGTATAGACCCTCCACCCTTGCGTTTGGCTAGAGCAGCCCTGGGAAGCAGCCTATGCAGGAGGAAGTGGGTGGGCAGTTGTCTCAGTAATGGTGGGGCTGGAGGAGCCAGGAGCATCCTGTGAAGAGCCAGGAGCATCCTGTGAAGAGCTTGCCGCTCAAAGGAGCTGCACTGGGTTAGCAGTGGGAGAGCCTGACTGCCTCTGTCTCTGTCCCCAACAGATGAATCCGGCAAAAGTGTGCACCCCACAGTGCTGGTGATGCTGCGGAAGCTGCAGGATGGGTATTTTGGTGGTGCAAGGTGAGTGCAGCTTCCTGGAGAGGGCTGGTGGCCCCCAAGAGCCTGTTTATGAGGGTACCTGCTGGGCCTGAGCATCAGCTGTTGGGGAACAAGCTGTGGAGAATACATTGGGGTGTGCTAGGCTGTAAGTGCACCCCTGGGCTACAGTCCCAACAGAGGAGATGTGAGAAAGGACATAGCTCTTTATGCCACTAAGCCCATGGCTGCAGGATCCCTCTAATACCTTTTGGCCAGCCCTTTCATGCCTGCCTGTGGCTGAAGGAGTTGCAGGCAGCTAAAGCAGGCGTGGGGCATAGTACGCTCCTGGGCAAGTGCATCTCTGCCTGCTAAGGGGCCTGTCCTGGATCCAGAAGGCAAAGCCAAAGGTGCTGCTCCCCCCTTCCTCTCTCTGTGACCTCCCCTCCTCTCGCCCAGGATCCAGACGGGTAAGTTGTCGGAGTTCCTGACAACGTCGTGCCGAACGCACCTCAGCTTTATGGACCCTGGGCCAGAGGGTAAGGTCTTTGCCAAAAGTTATGAGCTCAGCACTGGCAGCTTTGAGGAGCTAGACGCCGAGGAGTGGCTGCATGGCTTGCAGATAGCAGAGGATGGTAAGGGGGAACAGGCCAGTTGCTGCTGTGGCGTAGCAAATGCCAAACTCACCCGTAAACCCGTAACACCCAACCACCCTGCTAGCACCTGCCACCATGTTCTTCATACACTTGGGTGTTCACCATGTTTCTGTTCCCATCTGACCCTCCATCAATAACCTTGTCTGGGTGACGCTCAGGGTAACACCAATGGGGTGGGACCAGGTGAATTCATGCAGCCTCACCAAGGGGTTTCCCAGCCAGCCGGGGCTGAACCTGTTGTGGACATGGAGAGCATGGAGGATGCTCTGGAATGAGCCGATCTGGCTGTTGCTTAGGGAAGAGACACGGGTTTGGCAACCTGCCTCTGTTTGAGAGACTGGGCTGAGGATCTTTGGTACACCAGTGACAGTGCAGAAAGTGATGGGACAGTGCCCAAGATGGTGGGGAAGACTCACCATGTCTCTAAGCAATCTAGGTGTTGTTTTCCCAAAGCCTTTGACCCTCTCTAGGCAGGGCTGCTCCAGTGGGTGCCAAATTGAGGTCTTGCTGCTGTGGATATGGTGCCTCAGAGAGCCTTGGCCCACCACAGTGTGATGGACTCATCTTGTCCTGAGACCATGGTGGGGTGCAAAGTTTGCGGTTTCCCTTGCAGACAGGCCCGGGTGCATCCTCCTGTGTGACCTAGTACTGGTCATCTTCCCAGCCTTCCCATCAGTCTGCTCTGCCTCTGCTGCTTCTGCAGCCAATGTCTTCACTGCTGTGACTCTGAATACTCACTTCTCTTGCCCTCCTTTCGCTTTGCCTGAGGTCTCCTTGTAGGCTGCACCTGGGCTTCTCCGAGGCGTTTGCTTCTCCGCAGCCCCAAGGGGAGATGGGGCCTGCCTGGCCTCTCTACAGCACTTACAAAATGCTTAATTTTAAGTGTTCCCTGTGGTCAGATGCTGCAGCCAGACAGGATGATGTTCTCGAGCCTGATGTCTGGAGGACTCTTCCTTCAGGCACCGTCATAAGGCATCCCTGCCAGATATGGAAAGGGAATGCTGTGATGTGGGCCTCTGATGCTGTCTGCATCTCACCTCCTGAGGAAGGACACTCCACGGAGCTCATCTGCCAGCTGGAGAGCAGCATGGCTTTGCCCTGGCCCACTGGCTGGAAGCGCTCAACAGCTCTTGGTTGTGTTGCATTGCTTTGGCATGGGGCATCTCCTCCTTGGGACACGCCCATCACTGTTATTTCCTGGCTGAGGAGAGAGATGGCCTCTGAGCACCCTCATCCATGGTGCAGAAAACGAGCGGTAGGCCCTTGTGCTCCTGTTGTGGCATTGGGAGTGATGGCAGCTGCTGTAGGTTGAGCAAAGAGCAAGGCAGGAGCTGTAGCTGCTTCTCTAGCTGCTAATTAGAAATAACTGGTAATTTCTAATTAGAAATAACTGTGTTGTAAAACCCACCCTGCCTTGCTCCCATGCTGGAGTCCTGCTTGGATGAGGCCCCTGCTGTGCTGGGGTGCTCCCAAGCGCTCTGCAGGGACAGGCTGCCCCGGCTGTGTCTCCCCCTATCATCCCTGGAGGGAATGAGCATGAGGGTTTCGCTGTGTGGTTGGGGCAGGCTCTGCCATCCTTGTGCAGGCTCGGACCCAGCACATGCTGCATCCCCATCACTTCTTTCATCCGAGTGGGACTCCGAGGGAGCCCGGCTGGCAGCCAGTGTCCCAGGCAGTGGAGCAGAGTGGGAACAGGGGTGTCATGGCCGTGGGACTTCAGGCACCAGCCCCATGTTGCCATTTTGCTCAGCCAGCAAAGCTTCGCCCTCGCTGAGGTGCAGGCAGGAGCTCTCTTGGGCCTGGGGCAGAAAGCAGCTGAGCCCCTTCTTGTGCCTCCCCTTCAGCAGACACGTACGACGAGGTTGCTCAGTACCTGGACCACTTGCTGCAGCGCACAGCTCCGCAGGTGAACCTGCCTCCCACCGCACAGCGGGGAGGCCTGGGCCGCTTCCGCGCTGCCGTCCATACCACCCGTGACCTCATGTCCTTAGCATCCAAGGCCAAGGACCTTCACATCCAGAGTGAGTAACTCCAGCCCCCTCTGCGCCTTTGGTCAAGCCCAGGGGTAAGGCTGAGGTGCTCTGGGAGCTTTCCCAGCTGTGCAATGCCTGGGCCCCATAGACTGAAAAGAAACCTGCATTATGTCCATCATGTTAGTCCTGGCCATTGGAGTATCTTGGAGTTGGTGCGTGTGCATTCCTCATGGAAAATTCTGAATGATAAGCAATGGCAGCTCCCTGTGGTGTTCCTCTAGCAGGGTGGGATGGGGCTGCTTCTCCCTCGGCCCACTTCTCTGCAGGGGCTGACAGGGGAGCAGTGTGTCAGATGTGAGGTGGGTTGGGGTTGGGAAGTGTTTGCACCAACCTTGGTTTTCTTTTAGATGTTGGGATGTATGTCCCCAGCAAGATCTTCCAGGCATCCCAGCAGTCAGTCAAGCTGCTTGGTTCACCCCACCAGCATGATGTGGATGGCAAGGTGAGCCCTGTCCCTCTCAGGCTGGCCAAGCAGTGCCATCATTTCAGCTGGAGCCAGAGGGTCCCTGTGGGGCTGCATGGGGAAGGCTTAGTGTTTGATGAGGGGGAATGTCTACGGATGAACATCCTCCGCTCCACAGCCACACTGCACTTGGTGTGGGGTGCTGGTGCTGCTAACCAGGAGCATGGGTCTCCCTTCCTTCAGAGCCACACACTCTATGCAGAGATGAACCTACCCCGCGATGAGGATGGCAACGTGGACTGCAAGGCACTGGTGGACCAGCTGCGTGTCTGCCCCACGCTGCAGGAGCAAGCGTACATCCTCTACATGCTCCACATCCTCAAGTATGGCGGGCTCCGAGTGCTGCAAGCTCACTGAGCAGAGCACAGCGCAGCTGTGCAGTCATCCCCACCTGCAGAGCCCAGGGCTGCTTCAAGGCAAGCTGCTGGCTGTAACCCAGGATCTCCTTCAATGCAGAGGACCTGAGTGGCACACGGGGCTTGACAGTGAGCCTGGCCCCACCGTCAAGGAGCTCCTCACTGAGCTGTACGTGCGGGTGGGGGACACACGCCAGTGGGCCCTGATCCGCTACATCTCTGGCATCCTCAAGAAGAAGGTGGAAGCTCTGGATGAGGTAACAACCATGCATTTGGCCTCCAGCGGGCTGAGGTCTGTCGGGGAGGAGGCTGCAGAGCGGGCAGGCAAACTGCAGCTGCATCTGCTCTGTCTCGCCCTGCCTTGGGCCGAGACCCAAGCCCTGAGCTGTTGGTGATGCCTGGGGTGACCCTTTCTGTCCCCAGGCCTGTACTGACCTCCTATCTCACCAGAAGCATTTGACAGTGGGGCTGCCCCCAGAGCCGCGTGAGAAGACAATCTCCGCGTGAGTGTGGCCTCTCTCCCTCCTGGCGCGTGCTGGTCTGGGGTTGGATGTGGAGCCACTGCCCTGGAAGCCTATGGGAGGAGCGGCTGTGGGTGGCCATTCCCCGCTTTCGTCTCTCCTCTCTGGGCAGTGCGGACCAGAAGGGACGCAGGGTTCACTCTGCTGCCTCTCACCTTCTCTGCTCCTTCCATAGCCCGATCCCCTATGAGAAGCTTGTTCACCTCATTGATGAAGCCAGTGAGAAGAACCTCAGTGTGTCCATCCTCACCCAGGTGATGGGCCAGGGTGACAGAGGACCCTGGCCTAGGGTTGTCTGCCCTGGTGAGCAGCAGTGGAGTGACCTGCCACTTCCCCTCTAGGAGATCATGGTATACCTGGCCATGTACATGCGCACGCAGCCCGCACTCTTCGCTGAGATGTTCCGCATTCGTATCGGGCTCATCATTCAGGTGATGGCGACGGAGCTGGCGCTCTCCCTGCGCTGCTCGGGTACGTGCAGTGGGGACAGCACCTGGCTCGAGGGTGCTGCTGCACCCGGGACCCTATCAGCAGGGAAGAGAAGTGCTGTTAAAAACGGGCAGCTCAGCTCCAGGGCAAGACCCTTCACTGAAAGTGCCAGGAACTGTTCTTGGGCACAGAGGGGTGATTTCACTTCAGTCTCTATTTGATCATGTGTTGGGCTGGCATGGGGAAGAGTTCCTGTTGTAGGCAAAACCTGGAGTTAGTGTACGTCCCTGGAGGATGAGCTCCTGTACCAGTGCTTCCCCTGCTGACAGAATGGTGTGCAGGGTAGAAATGTCCCAGGAGGGCTGTGAAGTGGGGTATGACATCCCAGTTCTGTTCTCTCCAGCTGGAGAAGCCACTGAGAGCCTGATGAATCTCAGCCCATCAGACATGAAGAGCCTCCTCTACCACATCCTCTCTGGCAAGGAGTTTGGGGTGGAAAGGAGCGGTGAGTGAGCAGGGTTGAGAGAGCATCTCTGGGCAAAGCTGGGTGCTGGTGCGGAGTGTGGCCTGAATCGAAGCAGTTGTGTGCTGTGCTCAGGGATCTCTGGTGCTGGCTGGGATAGAGGGCGAGGGTGTGCAGAGGTACCAGTGCCCAAGCAGAGGCAGGAAATGCATGTGCCCTGAGCCACGGTACCCACTCCAGGCCTCTCTTCTCCAGTGCGATCAGTCGACTCATCGCTCACCACTGCTATCTCCATCTGTGAGGTGGGGGCCATCGGGGCCACCAAGCACGAGCGTTCCGGCATCGTCAGGCTGAAAAGTGAGATCAAGCAGGTGAGGGCAGGTGGTGCAGGCTGCTCCTGCCAGGAACAGCTACAGGACAAGTAGGATCGATGGGGAAGCAGGAGGGAGCTTGCTCCTGGGCTTCAGAGAGCTTACAGCTGCTTCCAGGATCTGCTTTTAGCTCCAGTCCTGCCCTGTGGGGAGAACTGGGGCAAACCTGTTAATGGGACTTGGGGTTTCTTTGGCAGAGCGAGCAGTACAAGGGGAACACAGGAGTGCTTGGGAAGTGCAGGGGTGGGGAGGACCACGCAATGTCCCAGGCATTGCTGGTGTCCTGGTGGGCCTCTTCCAGCAGCAGAAATGTTGTTTCCTTCTTCTCTTGCAGCAGCTGGATAAACGTAGGCAGTCTCTGCCTGGAAGTAAGGTGAAACCCCCTGGTCCCCCTGCACCCTCAGCTTTTGTCCCTTACACCACACACCAGGGCAGCTTTTGAGCATGCATGAGTTAGCAAGCTTTCCTAAGCAAACCTGAGCGAGCTGCTGCAGCAGTGAGCTGGCTGCTCCTCTGAAGGCGCAGGGTTGCTGTGTTCAGGACTGGAAGGGAGGCTGGCTCCCTGGGAAAAGGTTGGCATAGCTCACCGTGCTGTGGGGCCTATGGCTGGCACTGTCCCACAGCGTTTGGGGAGCTCCCCCTTTATGTAAGACCTGCCATAGGCAGGGAGGAAGTCTTTTTTAGGTTGTGTGTTGTCAGTAGAACCAGCTGGGATCTGTGCTCCATAGCTCCTGTGGCCTAATAGACTCCATTATACCCATGAAGACTTGCTAAGCATGATGGAGTGATATTACTCTAGTGCAACGACCAGCAGTGGCCCTGTCTAGTAGCTCACTGGTGGTTGCTGCATCTTGCCTGTAGTCTCTTCAGCTATTTCTTCTCTGTGGGAAGAAGCTCCTGCCCAGCTACAAGGACTTCCTCTGTAGCCTGGCATGTGTCCAGGGGAAGTCCTGACTTCTAGTCCCAAAAAGACAGGGCCTGCAGGGACCAGGCTGTTGCAGCAGGTTTATGGCTGGTCTGCAGCAACAGGAAACCTGGCATCACAAGAGGAACCATGTATGTGATGAGGAGGGTCGTCCGCGGGCAGTAGCAACCTTGCTACTGCCTGGTCTTGGTACTGGCCCCCTGGTCTGTCTGAGACCAAACTCCACCTATGCCAGCAGCCAGCAGAGCAGTAGCAGCCCTGCTCCTATGTGCCCGCCAACACGAGCTTGCTGCCACTGCAGCATCAGCGTGCGGAGGCCTTGCAGCCGCCCTGCGAGGTGCAGCCCTTCCCCTCTGGTGCTAACATGCGACTTCTCGCAGGTTTGCCCTTTGAAACTGCCTCTCCAGCTAAGTGCAGCCCCTGGGATAACTGCCTTGTGACCTGAGCTTGGTCCGTGCTGCTGCTGCTCTGCTTGCTGTGATGGCTTGCTTGCTCCAGTACTTTCTGATTTTGGTCTCTCCCTTTCTCCTCCAGCCCCTCAGTTTGCAGTCCGGGGACACTGACCTCAAGTCCTCTCTGGTAACTGGTGTTTGTTGGCAGCATGTGTGGGTCTGTCCTGCTTGTGGCTGCACAAAGGAGCTGTGTGCTAGGGGTGCTGCAGGGTGGCTTTGCTGTGGCAGGGGGTGGAAGCCAGGCTGGGGGAGCACGAGCTCTTGGGCAGCAGCAGGGTGTGTTCTTGTGGGTATTTACAGCAGCCTCTGTGGTCCTTGTCTTGTGTCGGCTCAGTCTCCTGGGCACACGGAGCTGCTGGGCCAGGGTTCCTTTTCAAGCATGCTGGAAGACCAGGGCAGCAAGGACAGCCGCCAGGGCCAGTGGCAGCGGAGACGGCGGCTGGATGGGGCCCTCAACCGCGTCCCTGTGGGCTTCTACCAGAAGGTCTGGAAGGTCCTGCAGAAGGTGAGCTGGGTGCCTGGCTGGCTCCTCCATGCACATGAGCCTGTGGGTCCCATGCACCAGCCTTGTTAGGGCAGCTTGCCAGGTACCCGAGGATGGTCCCTGATGTCCTGTGGATATATGCTTCCTGGACAGGCTGGCCCTGGAAAGCTGCCTTACAGACACACAGGACCTACCTGGTACTGTGCTAAGCCTTGCATAGTAATGGATAATGGCTTTACCCGTTAGCCAGGCAGGGGCAGGCTGGAGCCACGGCTGGAGCCACAGCTGAAGCAGCTCTGGGCACAGCTTGTCCTTGGCATGGTGAGCCAGGGAGCAGAGCCCCGTGCTGAGTGCAGGGGTTGGGGGGAGCTCTGGCTGATGCTGAACTGGTGGGGAAGGAGCGATGCTGTGCAAGGAGTTAGGAGGTGGAGACAGGGTGTGTGTGCAGCGTGCACCAGTGCACAAGGGGGAGTGGGCTGGTGGATTAGCCCTATGTGTTCTAGCATAGGTGCTTCTCAATGCCATAACTGTGGCCTCTCCTTGTCCTGCAGTGCCATGGCCTTTCTGTGGAGGGCTTTGTTCTCCCCTCTTCAACAACCAGAGAGGTAGGAGGTTTATGTGAGGGGGAAGCAGGGTAGGTGGGTTGGTGCTGGGCTGCCCTGTGTGAGCACCCAGCATTGCTCAGTGTTTCTGCTGGTGATAGGGTGCTGCAGATGCCTTTCTTTCTCCCTCCTCACAGATGACCCCTGGGGAAATAAAGTTTGCTGTGCATGTGGAGTCGGTCCTCAACCGTGTGCCCCAGCCAGAGTACAGGCAACTGCTGGTGGAGGCTATCTTGGTGCTCACTATGCTGGTGGACATGGAGGTGCACACCATTGGTGGCATCATAGCTGTGGAAAGGATCTTGCATATGGCCAACGACCTCTTCTACGAGGAGCAGGTAAGGGCCAGGCTTCACACAGGAGCCACAGGTTGCACCCAGGGCCGCTGGCTGTGTTCCCTACAGCCAAGCAGTAGTCATCCACGCAGATGGTCCTGCCTGTTGCCCTCATTGTGTTCATGGGGCACATCAAATACGTAGCATACTCCTCCCGTTGTTCACCATCAATGTGTCACACTGCCTTATTTCTGATGCTTCCTTTCTCCTTCCTGTCCAACATCCAGAAAGCCCTGGGCGCTGACGAGCACATGCTGGCGAGGGATCCCACGACAGGCATCTGCAGCCTGCTGTACGATAGCGCGCCGAGTGGGCGGTTCGGCACCATGACCTACCTGTCCAAGTCGGTGGCCATGTACGTGTACGACTTCCTGCCCGCCGATGGCTGCTCCATGCAGTAGCTCTCACAGCTCCTCACTCTGGGTTGCAGATGATGCAGAAGGGTTGTTTCATATAGCTTATAAAAACGGGCATTAGGTAGCTTGCAGGCAGCCTGTGTGGCCATCTCCCCTCCCAGTCCTGGCCTCTTGGTGTCTGAGCAGCTCTCCTGAAGAGCTCTGTGGGAAGCTTGCATTGTCCTAAGCTGTGTGCAGCCTGGGCTGGCAGGAAAAGGCTGAGCTTTGAAGCCTGCTTGTGTTAGAAGTGTCTGCCTGCACAGCTCCTCCTGGGCCATCACCCCCGAAGGTACCTGTGTTTGAGGGAGGTGGAAAGGGCCCCCTTCACCAGGCGTGTGTGCAGCGCTGCAGTGTGCCCTGCAGATGCCTCCAGCAGATTCTATGTTTTTAACCTGTTCTGTGCCGCTTTTTATTCCAAATCTGCAGGGTTTACACTAGTGTAGGCTGGACCTCTTGCTCTTCCTGCTGCTGGTGGAAAAGCTTAATTAGAGGAATACAGAGTGCCACCTGAGCCTCTCCCCCAGCACACCCAAAAGCAAAATGGTCCAACCCAGCCACAGCTCTGCTGCTTGGAACTAGGCAGCCCATCTCACCAGAGATGGGGTCAGGGGTCCTGTATACAGAGCTGGGGAGGCTGTGGGAGCCACGAGCATCCCAAGGTGGTAACAGATCCCAGTTACCAGTGAGCTGCGAGGACAGGGCTTCTGGCTGGGAGTTGGTGGCAGCCCCTCCATGCCATCTTCTCTGCTTCTGGCAGTGTCACTCATGGCCAAGTCACAGGCTCCAGAGCTCATACACATCCTGTAAAGGAGCTTTGAGCTGGCTGCTCAGTTTGGTGTTAGCTGTGCCATCACAAATGTGCTGTGAATGCTCAGCTCTGCCCTCTGCCCCCACCTCCTGCAGCCTTGCACTGGAGAGGGGTTGTGACTTTAAGAGTGGTTCCCAGTTCTGCTCTATCCTGCAGGGTCAAACCCCACACAGGATAGTGTGGTCAGACTGATGGGGAACAGGCACACACACCACAGAGTGGCAGGGTGAGTGAGGTTATAAAATCATAAATAGTTTGGGTTGGAAAGGACCTTTCCAGGTTGTCTAGTCCAACCCCCCTGCAATGAGCAGGGGCATCTTCAACTATATCGGGTTGCTCAGAACCACAATCAGCCCAGCCTTGAATGTTTCCAGGGATGGGGCATCTACCACACCTCTGGGCAACTTGTGCTAGTGTTCTTCACCACCATCATCTTAAAACCTTTCTTCCTTAGACCACACATAAACCCTCTTTTAATTTAAAGAAGAGAGGTTGCCAGCGAAGACTGAGGCAAAAACATTGTTGAGTACCTCAGCATTCTCCTCACCCTGTGTAACTGGTTTACCAGTCTTACTCATCAAGAGGGTTTCGCTTTCTTTGACCCTCCTTTTCTGGCTGACATACCTGTAGAAGACCTTTTATTATTCTTTTTGTCCCTTGCCAAGTTCATCTCCAGCCGTGCCATGGCCTTCCTGACCCCATTCCTACACAGCCAGGCAGTGTTCCTGTACCCTTCCCAGGACACCTGTCTCTGCTTCCACTGCCTGTGCATTTCCTTCTTGCACTTTAGTTTGACCAGGTCTCAACTCTTGCCTTCCTTTCCTGATTTCTCGCACATGGGGATCAAGAGCTCCTGTGCTCTGTGGAAAGCATCCTTAAAGACCTGCCAGCTCTGTCTGCTTCCTTATCCTTGAGGGCAGCATCTCAGGGGGTCACACAGCTCAACCCCTCGAGCAGCTGGCAGTTGCTTTCCTAAAATTCAGGGTCCTGACTTTTACTCTTTGCCTGACCTGTATCTGTCAGGACTGCAAACTCCACCAGTGGGTGAGCATTGCAGCCCAGGCTGCTCGTGTCTCGCTGTCACCAACTGGCTCACTTGGGTGGGTGACCATCAGATCCAGTATCGCTTCCCCTCAGGTATAGGGCTGCCTATTATGTGGTTTAAGAAGTTACGCTCCATGCATGCCAGGAGTCTCCTGGATTGCTGTGCTGGGTTGATCCTGGCTGGGTGCCCACTTGCCACCAGAGCTGTTCTGTCCCTCCCCTCCTCAGCTGAACAGGGGAGAGAAAATACAATGAGAGGCTCCTGGGTTAGGATAAGGACAGGGAGATCATTCACCAGTTGTCATGGGCAATGCAGACTGACTTGGGGAAATTAGTTTAATTTATTACCAATCAAATCACAGTAGGATAATGAGAAATAAAACCTAAATCTCAAAGCACCTCCCTCCCCTCCTCTTCTGGGCTCAGTTTTACTCCTATTTTCTCTACGTCCTCCCCCACGTCGGCACAGGGGGATGGGGAATGGGGGTTGTGGCTAGTTCATCACACCTCTGGCATCCTTCCTTCTGCAGGAGGAGGACTCCTCATGCTCTTCCCCTCCTCTGGCGTGGGCTCCATCCCATAGGAAACAGTCCTCCACAAACTCCTCCAACATGAGGAGCTGGCACTGGCTCTCCCAGCCATGGGGGAGGCTTCTGGCAGCTTCTGACAGAATCCACCCTGTAACCCCCATCCCCACTACCAGGCCGTTGCCACACAGACCCCATACAGTTGCCTGCAGCTTCTTCAGCAGCTCTTGGGGTGGTTGAGGTCCCTGA